>LR752643.1:36722-68520 GCA_902729485.2 Mus minutoides
TTTTTTTTCCTACTCTTTGTTTTTTGAGTTCTTTATATATTCTAGGTGTCAACCTTTTATTAGATGTATGGCTAGATAGGTTCTTGTCCATATGAAAGTTGACAGCAGTCACATTCTTGACCAACATATCACAAGAATGGCCTCTAGACCCCATATTAATATTCTCTTCCTCTGAAACATCTTGAGAACGGCCCTCACAATTCAAATTATTATATGTGTGTGTGTGTGTGTGTGTGTGTGTGTGTGTGTGTGTGTGTGTTTCTATGTTATTCTCCTTGCTCAGAATTGTTTGGCTTCCAAGTGCCTTTTGTGAATCCATATGAATTTTAGAATATTTTTTCTTATTTCTACAAAAAATAAGATGAGGATTTTGAGTGAGATTGGATGGAATCTGGAACTATCAACTTGATCCATTGATGATTATGGGGTGTTCTTTTATTTTTCTCGCTGTTTTCTATCTCTTTCTTCAGAAACTCAATGTTCTCATTGTATTTCTTTTGTTTCATCAACTTTATTTCTAAGTACTTTCATTTCCTTGAGATTATTGTGAGCAAGAGTATGTCTATGTACTTTTTGTATGTTTGCTTTTGGTTTATAAGAAACTATATGTATATGCTAACTCTATATTCTTTTAAATTGCTCATATTGTTATTTCTAGAAAGTTGTTGTAAACATTTTTGTGATAGGTAATGTCTATAGGATCAGACCATGAGAGATAGTTTATTTTTTTCCTATTTGCACCCAATTAATTTTCTCCTCTTGCCTTATTGCCCCAACTAAAGCTTTGAGCACACTACTAAAAGGAATGGGAATAGTTGAGAGTCCTTTGTCATTTGTTACTTTCTGGAATTGCTTGAAGGTTTCTCTATTCAGAATATCATTGACTACAGGGTTCTTGTGTATAACTTCTGCTATGGTGAGGTGAGTTTTCTCTGGTACTACATTCTCTATGACTATTATCATGAAGGCGATAGTGAGTTTGGTCAAAATCCTTTTCTGCATTGAAGAGATGATTTTGTGATTTTTTTTTTTTTATAATTTAGTCCACTTATTATGCTATAATAACATAAACATTTATTTGTGTACGTTGAGCCATTACTGTCCCTGCATGAGAGAAAAAGCAAGATTGATCATGACATTTGATTTTATTGAGCTCTTTGAATCTATGTTCTCGAGGGAAATTGGACTGCAGTTTTATTTCATTTTTTCTTGTATTCTGTGTGTCTTTAACTGGTTTTATATTAGAGTAATACTAGATTCATAAAAGGTGCTTGTGAGTCTCTCTCTCTCTCTCTCTCTCTCTCTCTCTCTCTCTCTCTCTCTCCCTCCAATATTTTAAAATGAATTCCCTGTAGATCTTCCTGTAGGTCTGGTAGAATTTTGCTGAAAATTCATCTGACTCAGTCCTTTTTAATTGTTTAAATGTCTTTCAGCTGGAAAGCCTTTTTATTCCTATTTCAATCCCTAAGTTGTTACAGGTATGGTTTTGTTGTTAACTTAGTTCTTGGCTCAGTTTTGGTTGAATCTAGATAATTACCCATTTTTTAATGTTTTCCAATTTAATAAAGTACAGATTTTTAAAATTATTACCTCATAATACTCTGAATTTCTTTGCTATATGTGATAATGCTTCCCTGCTCATTTCTGATTCTCTTAATTTGGATACTCTCTTTTTCTTATGGTTAGTAGGGACATTAGTCTGTTGATCTTGTTTAATATTTTTTGTGGACTAATAGCTCATATTTGTTGATTCTTTGCATTGTTTTCTTTGATTCTATTTCATTAATTTCTGCTCTAATTTTTATTATTCTTACTATTGACTGGTTTGGGATTTGGTTTGTTATTGGTTTTGTGTTTGTTTTTGTTTTGTTTTCTGTTTTTAAAGTTTTGAGTTTCATCCTTAATTTATGCTTTGTCTGATTTTCTTTTACATGAGACACTTAGAACTATAAAGTACCCTCAGACGACTGATTCCATTGTGTACCAGAGGTTTTGTTGTGTTTTATTTTCTTTAATTTAATTTAATGTTTTCTTTTACTTATTCACTCTATATCCCACTTACTGACTCCAGGTCACCCCCTTCTACAATCCTTCCCATATACCCCCTTCCTTTCTCCTCTGAGATGGTAGAGGCATCCTTGGGTATCCTCCCCTACCCTGGTATTTCAAGTCTTCAAGAGGCTAGGTGTTTCCTCTCCCACTGAGGCCAGTCAAGGCATAGAACTAGAACATATCCCACATACAGGCAATAGCTTTTGCAATACTCCTTGATCCAGTTGTTCAGGACCCACTTGAAAATCAAGCTGCACATTTGCTACATATGAGTGGAAGGCTTAGGTCCAGCCCATGTATATTCTTTTGTTGGTGGTTCAGTCTCCGATAGCCCCCAAGGGTCCAGGTATGTTGATTCTGTTGGTCTTCCTGTAGTGGTCCTATCCCCTTCTGGACCCCAAATCCTTCCTCTTATCCTTCCATTAAGAGTCTCCAAGCTCCATCCATTGTTTGACTGTGGGTGTCTGTATCTGTCTGAGGCAGCTGCTAGGTGGAACCTCTCAGAGGACAATATCATCCTGTCTGCAAGTTTCTTGATTACATTTTAGAAATATTCGTCATTCAGTTGTGAGTTATTTAATCTCCATGAGTGTGTTTATTTACTAAAAATGTATTTGCTGTCAATTTTAAGTTTAATTTGGTGTGATAAAATAGTATTTCAATCCTTTTGGACTTGTAAATAGTTATTCTGTGTCACAGAATGTGGTCAGTTTTAGAGAAACTTCTGTGATCTGTTGAGTTGAATGTGTGTTCTTTGGTTGTGGGGTGGAATATTCTGTAGATAGCTACAATGTCCATCTTATATATGCTGTCATTTAATTACAATATTTTTCTGGGTTTTGTCCCAATGATCCCTCCATTGCAGGAAGTAAGATGTTGAAATTGCTTACTATTAATAAATTGATTGTAAATTTTAATCTGTGTTTTTAAATTTAGTAGTGTGTGTGTGTGTGTGTGTGTGTGTGTGTGTTTGTGTGTGTGTGTTTGTGTGTGTGTTTGTGTGTGTGTGTGTGTGTGTGTGTAAATATCAGGTACACCGGATTTTCATGCATTCACATTTAATACTGTAATGTATTCTTGGTTAACTATTACCTTGATTAGAACAAATTACACTTCATCTCATGTCCAGTCCTAGAAGAATCATAGAGGTTGCTTGCAGTGTAGGTAGGTGTAGCCAGACTAGGTTGAGGCATTGAATGTGGGACCTATACTAGTATGTGGATTCAGAAGGGTACAGCAAGGGGAGGATAAGGCAGGCTCAGGGGCTAGACCTTGGAGACAATTGTTTGGTTTTGTTAGTTTTAGACTGATTTATTTCTTTGTTCCTACCTTACAAAAACATCAACTTTAAAATGACCGTGCAGGTGGATGTTTGTTTCTGCTGTTTTCAATCATTCTCAATGCATAAAATTAAATCAGTGCTGCTCAGCCTATTCAAGTGGCCATTCTATTTTATAAAGTATGGCATGGTGATACAATCAAAAGCAAGATGATGTGATATCTGTAAATTGTTATAATTCTTATACTTTTACACTACTTTGGATCTTGTTTTTTTATTATTGAATTAATGTATTTAGTTACTGGAGAATTAATACAAAATTTTTGAAGCATCTTATCATGCTTTGTGTTATAAGAACTTTTGAGTATATACATTCAGACTCCAAGGTAAAGCTTTTCTGTTTCTAAGTTCATACAAAAACTTAGTATGCACTGTTTAAAATTCAAAAATGAAAAGAAAATGCATTGTGATCCTCAAAACACTCCTAAAACTTGTTAATATTTTCAAAAGAAGATGAACTATGGTTTCCAAAACCCTTGAGGGAACTTGTTAAAAAGAGCATGAGTTGGGTGTGGACTTTGTTCTATTTTTATTCCTCCCTGGAAATTCTTTGTGGTTTTTATATAAAGAAGTGCCAGGGGAGATGACAATACTAATTAATATTTCATCTTCATTTTTTTCAGAAGCTATTGGAATATATATTGCAGAAAAAATCTGAAACATATGAGAGTGAAATAAAGGACTAAATGCATAAGTGCATATTCTATCCAATTTGATAGCTCAAGGTTTATATAAAGCAAGTTTTTTAGTAACATATTATCTGAAATAGTTCATGAAAGATGAAAGCATTGAATTAAATTACTCTATTTATGTAGATACAGCATAGGTTTTACTGAGGCATGAACAAACAATTGTTCATCTTAGATATTGCACCAAGAAAAGTCCAAAGAATTGATTCCACCCAAGCCCAGTTTAGTGATCCAGTGAGTTATAAGGGTTACATCCCAGAGAATGGATGAAAAGAGGCATTGCCCATTCAGAGGTTGCTACATCACCAAAGAGTTAACAGCATTTGTGACATAACATCATCAAGAGGTGAATCCATGCAGTACCTTGAAAGACTTGCAGGCAGTTGGTCAAGTAGAATAGCATCTCCACCATAGTTGGCATATAACCTAATGACTTCTGTGAACCTTGTCACTTTAAGACATTTTTTGAAATTTGTGCAATATTGACCTCTTGAGTCTTTTTTTCCCAATTTTTATTAGATATTTTCTTAATTTACATTTCAAATGCTATTCCGAAAGTCCCCTCCCCCTTCCCTGCTCCCCTGCCCACCCACTCCCACTTCTTGGCCCTGGCGTTCCCCTGTATTGGGGCATATAAAAATTGCAGTACCAAGGGGCCTCTCTTCTCAATGATGGCCGACTAGGCCATCTTCTGCTACACGTGGAGCTAGAGACACGAGTTCTGGGGGACAATATGAACTGACCTCTTGAGTCTTAAGAGCCCATCTCTCACCCCTGTGCAGGATGAAACATTAGAATTTGATATAATCAAACAATCACCGTTTGTGGAAATTTTTGTGTACTTCTGTTGATAAAACAAAGAAATTAGTATATTCTGAGCATAATTTCTAATTTAGCAAGGGAAAATTATTTTTTAAAATTCAGCTACTAAGGTGCATTTAAGAAGGAAAGAATTCAGATAATGGACTCAAGGTTAAGAACCCCATTCAAACATGCTAAATTTTCTACCTTAAGAAGTTGTTTACTATCTTTAAGATGTTATACTTTTCATATTGTTGTTCCACCTATAGGGTTGCAGACCCCTTCAGCTCTTTGGGTAATTTCTCTAGCTCCTCCATTGGGGGCCCTATGTTACATCCTATATTGTGTCTCTAGCTGCATATGTAGCAGAAGATGGCTTAGTAGGCCGTCATAGGGAAGAGAGGCCCCTTGGTCTTGGAAACTTTGTTTGACCCAGTACAGGGAAACGCCAGGGCCAAGAAGTGGGAGTGGGTGGGTAGGGGAATAGTGCGGGGGGGGGGGGGTATAGGGTACTTTCAGGATATCATTTGAAATGTAAATAAAGAAAATATCTAATTAAAAAAAGATGTTATGGTTTTCATATTTTTTGAATTTTTGAAGTTATTATTATATCATACTATCCTTCCTTTTACTGGCCTGAACATGTCCCATGCTACTCCTTGCTCTCTCCCCAATTCATGGTCTGTTTTTCTTTACTTGTTCACACACACTCACACATACAGACAAAAATGTCTTTGTCAGTATTTATACATACATATTGTTGTATTATAATATATTGCTAATTGCTAATAAAAATAGTATCTACCAAAGGCAATTATTTTGAAGGTTAAGTGGAATTATGTGTATATGTTTAGTTTTAATAAAATTAGGTCTAGAACACAAATACTCAGTGTAATGATAATGATGATGATTAAATTCATCCCTAACTCAAATTATTTATATCACAATAAACCATATTTTTCATAATTTCTATAAAATAAATGATGGTTTTATTTTTCCATATGGCTTAAGAATAAGATTTCATGGAATCAAAGGTAACATGCCATTTACCTTTGAAAATATGAAAAAGAATGAAATACAATAGAGATTCTGGTTGTAAGCCTACACATCTACAAGCAACAGGCTCAATAAAGGAGCCAATAGGTAATGGGATTATGTCAATTTGTTTGGGGTGGCTAAAAAATAGATATCTATAGGAAGAAGAATGGATCTAGGCTCTTATCTATCAACAGTTTAAAAAATCAACTAAAATTAGTTATTTTTTTTAATATAGGTTTAAAATGCTAAAAGAAAACTCCAGAATTTCCAGTAAGTAAGGAGTTTTTGGAACTTTCCAAACCACATGAAGCAAAATCAAAAGCATTCAGATGGGATTACATTGAACAATGAAGAAAGCAAAAAAACCAATGTAGCGAATGAACAGAAGCAGATGGAAACTACACATCTGACAAAGAGTTAATGATTAGAACATAGAAAATATTAAAGGCATCAACAACTTAAAAACAAGTGTAACCTGATGTTTTAAAAATGCCCAATAAATCTATATAGACATTTTTCAATATATATGTATATGCCCGATAGTGAGATTTGAAAAATAATATCCAAAATCACTAATCATGAGAAAAATTAAACTAAACCTCATAACTAAAGATAGCAAGTACTAGAAAGCTGGAGAAAGTGAAGCCCTTATACATTATGACCTGGCATATACATCAGTACGTATTATATAGAAAATGTTTTGAAAAGAGGTTTCTCAAAAAATTAACAGTAGAAGTACCATATGATCCAACATTCCTACCACTCACATATCTAAAAGAAATTAAATCAGTGTGTTTTTGAGACATTTTCATATCTGTAATTTTGTTGCACTATTCATACTTATCCTAGTTTGTTTCTCAATCATTGTGATAAAATATTGACTCAAAGCAATGTGGGTAAAAAAGTGTAATTTTGATTGCAAGTTAAAGTTAATCCATCATCCATCTCTGGGAGAAACTGAAGTAAACAAAGAAGACCATGGAGGATGCATCCTTACTAGTATCCTCTTCATGGCTTCTTCAGCTTGCATTCTTTTTTGTTGTTGTTGTTGTTCAGCCTAGGTCAGCCTGCCTATGGATGATAGGGAGCTATGTATTGGTGTGTATCAAGGTGCCAGATTATATGAATTAAATTATGAAGAAATAAAGAACATGCAGGAAATATATAATGTAGTAATATTTTGCCATCAAGTAAATGGAATCCTGTCATTTGTGGAAAAGGCTCATCTCATCTGGATGAGATGCCCCAAACTTGTGGGCTGGAATTCCTACTGAATTAATCTCCCAGATACACTATATACCCATGCTTAGAGCTGAAAGGAGTAAAATCCTTCTTAGCTACAACTGCTGGTGCATGGATGAAGTCAGGAGGGAAATAAGGCTTATCTCCAGCATTGAGAGAAAAAAAAAAAAGAAAAGAAAAAAGAAAAAAGAGAAAAGAAATAAATATGGAGTCAGGATCCTTCTTGTCTCCATTTGCACCTGGGAGCTAAGGCTGTTCCACAGCCCACCACACACAAATCCTGCCAGAAGAGAGCTGGTCTCCAAGGAGTGCTTTCACTCTTAAGCTCAGAGGTGAAAACACAACTTTTGATGCAAAAGTGTCCAAAGCAGAACCAACCAGGAGCCCACAGGATACAGGAACACTGGAGCAGCTGGGGACAGGATCCTTCTGGTCTCTATCTGCAACCCAGAGCTAAGGCTATTCCACAGCTCTCTAAACCCAAACCCTGCCCAGGAGA
The DNA here is from genome assembly GCA_902729485.2 of Mus minutoides. Taxonomy (NCBI): domain Eukaryota; kingdom Metazoa; phylum Chordata; class Mammalia; order Rodentia; family Muridae; genus Mus; species Mus minutoides. The sequence continues at coordinate 44,383 of LR752643.1, forward strand.
GAGCTAGTCTTCCCAGGAGTGCTGACACACCTAAGATAACACAGGCTTACAGGCCAACAGAAGGGACAAGCTCCAGTCAGAGACAGCAACACCAACTAACACCAGAGATAACCTGATATAGAGAGACAAGTACAAAAACTTACAAACAGAAACCTAGGCTATTTGGCATCATCAGAACTCAGTTCTCCCACCACAGCAAGTCCTGGATACCTCAACACACCAGAAAAGCAAGACTCAGATTTAAAATCACATCTCATGATGCTGACAGAGGATTTTTAAAAGGACATAAATAACTCTCTTAAAGAAATACAGGAGAACACAGCTAAACAAATAGAAGCCTTCAAAGAGGAAACACAAAAATTCCTTAAAGAATTACAAGAAAACACAAACAAACAGGTAAAGGAATTGAACAAAACCATCCAGGATTTAAAAATGGAAATAGACACAATTAGGAAATTACAAAGGGAGATAGCCCTGGGGATAGGAAACCCAGGAAAGAGATCAGGAGTCATAGACGCAAGCATCACCAATAGAATACAAGAGATAAAAGAGAGAATCTCAGGAGCAGAAGATACCATAGAAAACACTCACACAACTGTCAAAATGCAAAATGCAAAAAGCTTCTAACCCAAAACAACCAGGAAACCCAGGACACAATGATAAGACCAAACCTACAGATAATAGGTCTAGATGAGAATGAAATTCTCAACTTAAAGAACCAGTAAATATCTTCAACAAAATTATAGAAGAAAACTTTCCTATCCTAAAGAAAGAAATGCCCATGAACATACAAGAAGCCTACAGAACTCTAAATAGACTGGACCAGAAAAGAAATTCCTCCCATCACATAATAAACAAACACCAAATGCACAAAACAAAGAAAGAATATTGAAAGCAGTAAGGAAAAAAAAAAAAGGTCGACTAACATATAAAGGCAGACTAATTAGAATTATACCAGACTACTCACCAGAGCCTTAAAAAGCCAAAAGATCCTGGAAGGATATCATACAGACCCTAAGATAACATAAATGCCAGCCCAGGCTACCTAGAAAAACTCTCAATTAGCATAAGTGGAGAAACCAAGATATTCAATGACAAAAACAAATTTACACAATGTCTTCCCACAAATCAAGCCCTACAAAGGATAATAAATGGAAAAATCCAACACAAGGAGGGAAACTACACCATAGAAAAAGTAATATAATAATCTTCTTTTAACAAATCAAAAAGAAGATAGTCACATAAACAGAATTTCACCTCTAATACCAAAAATAAGAGGAAACAACAATCACTTTTCCTTAATATCTCTTAATATCAATGGACTAAATCCCTCCCCCCAAAAAAAATGACATAGACTGACAGACTGGATACATAAACAGGAACCAACATTTTGCTGTATACAGGAAATGCACCTCAGTGACAAAGACAGACACTACCTCAGAGTAAAAGGGTGGAAAAATTTTCCAAGCAAATGGTCCCACGAAACAAGCTGGATTAGCCATTCTAATATTGAATAAAATCGACTTTCAACCAAAAGTTATCAAGAAGACAAGGAAGAGCACTTCATACTCATCAAGGAAAAAGTCTACCAACATAAACTCTCAATTCTGAACATCTATGCTCCAAATACAATGGAACTGATATTCAAAAAAAACTTTACTAAAGCTCAAAGCACACATTGCACCTCACACAATAATAATGGGAGACTACAATACCATATTCTCATCAATGGACAGATCATGGAAACAGAAACTAAACAGAGACACATTGGAACTAACAGAAGTTATGAAACAAATAGATTTAACAGACATCTACATAACATTTCATCAAAAAAAAAAAAAGAAAAAAGAAAAGAAAAAGAGTATACCTTCTCAGCACCTCATGGTACTGAGATACTCCAAAATTGACCATATACTTGGTCACACAACAGGCCTCAACAGATATAAGAAGCCTGAAGTAATCCCATGCATCCTATCAGATTACCATGGACTAAGGTTGGTCTTCAATAACAACAAAAACAATAGGAAGCCCATATATATATATATATATGTATATATATATATATATATATATATATGCTGAATAATGCTCTATACAATAATAACTTGGTCAAGGAAAAAAATAAAGAAATAAATTAAGACTTTTTAGAATTCAATGATAATGAAGGCACTTAATACTAAAACTTATGGGACACAACAGAAGCAGTGCTAAGATGAAAACTCATAGCTCTGAGTGCCTCCAAAAAAAACCAAAAAAACAAAAACAAAAACAAAAACTGGAGAGTGCATACAGTAGCAGCTTTACAGCACATCTGAAAACTCTAGAATAAAAAGAAGCAAATACACACAAGAGGAGTAGACTACAGAAAATAATCAAACTCAGGGCTAAAATCAAGCAAGTGGAAACAAAAAGAACTATATAAAGATTCAACAAAACCAGGAGCTAGTTCTTTGAGAATATCAACAAGATAGATAAAACCCTAGCCAGACTAACCAGAAGGCACTGAGGCAGTATCCAAATTAACATGATCAAAAATGTAAAGGGAGATGTAATAACAGAATCTTAGGGAATAAAAAAAAAATCATCTGATCCTATCACAAAAGTGTATACTCAACAATACTGGAAAATCTGGATGAAATGGACAATTTTATAGACAGGTAACAGGTAACAAAGTTTAATCAAGATCAGATAAACCATCTAATCCCATAATGTATGAAGAAGTAGAAGCAATCATTAATAGTCTCCTAACCAAAAAAAAGCCCAAGACCAGATGGATTTAGTACAGAATACTATAAGACCTTCAAAGATATAATACCAATACTCTTCAAAGTATTCAACAACATAGAAATAGAAGGAATACTAGTCAATTCATTCTATGAAGCCACAGTTGTGCAGATACCTAAACCACACAAAGACTAACAAAGAAAGAGAACTCAGATGAATTTTCCTTATGAATATCGATGCAAAAATACTTAATAAAATACTTGCAAGCTGATTCCAAAATCACATAAAAATGATCATCCATCACAATCAAGGAGGCATCATCCCAGGGATACAGGGATGGATAAATATATTAAAATCTATCAACTTTAATCCACTATATAAGCAGACCCAAAGAAAATATAATTCCCATGATCATTTCATTAGATGCTGAGAAAGCATTTGACAAAATCCAACACCCATTCATGATAAAAGTCTTGGAAAGATTAGGAATTCAAGGCCCATACCTAAACACAGTAAAAGCAATAAGGAGCAAACCCATGGCTAACATCAAGGTAAATGGAGAGAAACTTGAAGCAGTCCCACTAAAATCAGGGACTAGACAAGGCTTCCCATTCTCTCCCTGCCTATTCAATATAGTACTCAAAGTCTTATCCAGAGCAATTAGACAACAAAAGGAGGTCAAAGGTATAAATAATAAAAAGGAAGAAGTCAAAATATTACTATTAGCAGATGATATGATTGTATACATAAGTGACCCCAAAAATTTCACCAGAGACCTCCTAAACCTGATAAACAACTTCAGCAAAGTGGATGGATATAAAATTAACTCACAAAAATCAGTGGCCTTCCTCTCCTCAACGTATAAACAGGCTGAGAAAGAAATTAGGGAAACTACACCCTTCACAATAGTCACAAATTATTTAAAATACCTTAGTGTGACTCCAATCAAGCAATTAAAAGATATGTATGACAAGTTTCTGAAGAAAGAGATTGAAGAAGATCACAGAAGATGGAAAGAAGTCCCATATGTGCAGGATTAAATATAGTGAAAATGGCCATCTTGCTGAAAGCAATCTACAGATTCAATGCAATCCCCATCAAATTTCTAACTCAAATATTCAAGGAGTTAGACAGAGAAGTTTGTAAATTCATTGGGAATAACGAAAAAACAAAACAAAACAAAACAAAACAAAACAAAACAAAACAAAACAAAAAAATAGAAAAGTGAAAACTATTCTCAACAATAAAAGAACGTCTGGGGGAAATCACCTTCCCCAACCTCAAGCTGTATTACAGAGTAATAGTGATAAAAATTGGTACAGGGACAGGCAGGTAGATCAATGGAACAGAATTGAAGACCCAGAAATGAACCCACACACCTATGACACTTAATCTTTGACAAAAGAGCTAAAATCATCCAGTGGAAAAAAGACAGCATTTTCAACAAATGGTGCTGGTTTAACTGGCAGTTATCATGCAAATCTCATTCTTATAACCTTGTACAAAGCTCAAGTCCAACTGGATCAAGAATCTCCACATAAAACCAGATATACTGAAACTAATAGGAAAGAATGCGAGGAAGAGCCTTGAGCACATGAGCACAAGGGAAAATTTCCTAAAGAAAACACCAATGGCTTTTTACTTAAGATCAAGCATCACCCAATGAGACCTCATAAAATTGCAAATCTTCTGTAAGGCAAAGGACACTGTCAATAGGACAAAACAGCAACCAACAGTTTGGGAAATGATTTTTACCAACCCCACAGCCAATAGAGGGCTAATATCTAATACATACAAGGAACTCAAGTTAAACTCCAGACCACCAAATAACCCTATTAAAAATGGGGTACAGAGATAAAGAATTCTCAAATGATGAATACAGAATGGTTGAGAAACACCTAAAGAAATGTTCAATATCCTTAGTCATCGAGGAAATGAAAATCAAACAAACCTGAGATTCGATCTCACACTAGTCTGAATGGCTACAATCAAAAACTCAGGTGACAGCAGATGCTGGCAAGGATGTAGAGTAAGAGAAAGATTCTTCTATTGTTGGTGAGATTGCAAGCTGGTACAACCACTCTGGAAATCAGTCTGGCGGTTCCTCAGAAAATTGGACATAGTATTACCTGATGACCTAGCTATACCACTCCTGGGCATGTACCCAGAAGATGCTCCAACACATAATAAGGACACTTGTTCCACTATGTTCATAGCAGCCTTATTTATAATAGCCAGAAACTGCAAAGAATCCAGATGTACTTCAGCAATGGAATGGATACAGAAAATGTGGTACATTTACACAATAGAGTACTACTGAGCTATTGAAAACAATGACTTCATGAAATTCTTAGGCAAATGGATGTAACTAGAAAATATCCTGAGCGAAGTAACCAAATTACAAAAAAAAAAAAAAAAAAAAAAAAAAAAAAAAAAAAAAAAAAAAAAAAAAAAAAAAAAAAAAAAAAAAAAAAAAAAAAAAAAAAAAAAAAAAAAAAAAAAAAAAAAAAAAAAAAAAAAAAAAAAAAAAAAAAAAAAAAAAAAAAAAAAAAAAAAAAAAAAAAAAAAAAAAAAAAAAAAAAAAAAAAAAAAAAAANCCACATTGTATGCACTCACTGATAAGTGGATATTAACCCAACAGCTTGGAATACCCAAGATACAATTCACAGATTTTTCTTAGACAGAAATAAGTGCCAGTTTCAGTGTTAAAGAGTAATTTAGTTATAGGAGAGAGGTAAATGTTCCACATGTGCTAAATACCTGATGCCAAATCTCCACATCTTAAGGCTTTTTCATGTTCTACTGTCCTTTTTTTTTTTCTTTCTACTTAACAGTAATGCATTAAAAACTGTTCAATATTAAGGCTAAAAATGCTTCCAATATCTCTGCATACATAAAGGGTAATATCTGTTTCCACATATAATGCAATCACAAAGAATAAATAACAACTCTTCCTGGACCTAGGGAACTGCAGGAAGAAAAACTAGATCAGAGATTTGTGCAATGACAGCCTAGCCTGGAATTCTAACACACTCAGCTCCCAGGGGAAAACATATGTTTAATATACACATTTTGACTGTGAAAAATACTCCTAGGATAGTGTCTGCTAGTTTGACAGTTTCTCTTTTTTCTATTTTTATAAGTAGTATCTTTATGCAGTAGGTAATTATATAAATCATGTAGCTGAAGACCAAGTGTCTTTTTTTTTTTTTTTGTCATGGGTTTGTTGCTCTCAGGTTGCAGAAATCTGTTGTTTATTAGTCACTTTGGTTGAAAGACATTTTTTTGTTGGTTGGTTGGTTGGTTGGTTGGTTGGTTGGTTGGTTGGTTGGTTGGTTTTTTAAACAGGGTTAGTTATCTAAGCTAGCAGACCTCTCTCCTGTTTCATGCATAGAGATTTTGTGATTGCTGCTGATCAAGATCAAGTTTGAGTATGACTGTCCCACTTTGCACTTGGCAGGACTGGGGCTCTTTCTTTCAAGGCATGGTTCTTCACTAGTAATTCACATTTTCTACGGTTATTCCAACAATGCTCATACATCTATTAACCTCTATTTCCAGGCATATGTAGAGAGAGTTTCATAAATATTTCCACCATGACCTAAGCCCTGAGCATCAATAAATATTTGATTCATAATACTTGCTTCTCCTCCATTCACTGACTCAGATAACTCAGTGACTCTGGTCTCCTGCGGAAAAGGTTTGCATGACAAAGCACTGACTCATTTCTATTTAACTATCCATACTCAGTTCAATAGTTTCCCAACATTCCATCACAAATAAAACTTATTTTCATTGAAGAGCCTAATTCTTTTTTTTTTCAACTTTTATTAGATATTTTCTTCATTTACATTTCAAGTGTTATCCAGAAAGTTCCCTATATCCTCCCCCCTCCCGGCCCTGCTCCCCTACCCACCCGCTCCCACACCTTGGCCCTGGCGTTCCCCTGTACTAGGGCATATAAAGTCTGCATAACCAAGGAAGAGCCTAATTCTTAATTGAAGAGATCTTAGCAGAGGATTCACTGAAACACCTAAATACTGGCTGGCAATTACCTCTGAATACTTAGTCAAACAAGGAAGCTCAGTGAATCCCTGAAGTTCTCTTGTTAATGTACTACCCTTCTGTTTCCAGCTCTATTGAAAACAGGTCAGTGAAATCCAGGCCAAATAATTGGAGGGGGGGTCATAAGACAACAGTAGACCCAAATAATCTGCTAAGAAGTCAAATGTCTATGAAAACGTGAACTTGTAAGAGTTTTTAAATTTTCTTGTTTGAGAATTTCTGTTTTAATTTTATCTTAGATTGCTGACTTTATGGTCTCTCACTCAGAACTTGTCACAAACTCGGATTCTTAGTTTGTTCTTATACATCACCAGATGCTACCTGTGTCAACCACATGCAAGTATCATTATCACTGTAGGTTCAACGCATCAGCTTCTTACAGAGATGTTTTACTATGGTCATGAGCAATAAGGAATGCAATAGACATGCCCTTTTCTCTCTCTCTTACCACCCCATCTCTGTCTCTGTCTCTCAATATGGGTACATAGCATATGGGATGGAATGGCTTTGATTTCCATAAAGGGATGGATATAAGATTCACTCCAACTTTATCATTTAGTACAATGCAGTCTCTCTCTCTCTCTCTCTCTCTCTCTCTCTCTCTCTCTCTCTCTCTCTCTCTCTCTCTGTCTACATTTGTGTGATTGCAGGAAATAGGATATGCTGATGTGCACATAAGGCAATAAGAGGACAGTTTCAGCTGTCAGCCCTTGTGTTCTACCTTGTTTAATTAGGGTCTCTTGTCATTTGCTGCTATATGAGCATAGTGAGTTGGCTTCTGACTTCCCCAGAATTATCCAGTCTCCATCTTCGATTTCAACACGAACACTGGGGTTGTATTATACACATGTGATGCTGTACTCAGCCCAAATTGGGTTCTGGGAATCAAAATGGAAAACCTTATACTTTGTATTGTAAGCACTTTACCCACAGATCTATCTTCCAGTTCCAGACTCCAACTTTCTGATACACAGCCATATCTAGGGCAAAAAGTATCATAGATTGAGTCTTAGTCATCTGTGTGCACTCATGTCTACAGAAAACTGGTGTCAAATTCAATGTCCTTCCCACCCATCTACCTTGCCAACTGTCTTCTTCTTTCTTCTTATAAACAAAATTGGACAGGATCCAGACTTAAAAAATACAGATACCTAGTTGATTCTGCCTTACTCTGTCTCATTGTCTTCTTATAGGTGGTAATGCCTCTTCAGAAGATTATCAGGAATGCATTCCATTTAGACTTATATCATGTTTGTCATCTTCTTTCCTTCTTCTGTTAGGATATTCTCCAAATTGAAACCTGGTATATTTTGCCTATTTATCAGTCAGTTGTTTTTATATTCTGTCTTAGTTTTCAAAAGCAAAAGAAGCTCTTCCTGATACTAATAATTTTCAGTAATCTGTAGCATATATATATATATATATATATATATATATATATATATATATATGAGATAAGATGACACATGAGATTTTTTCTATTTTTATTTTTACTTATTTATTAACAATTTTTATTAGATATTTTCTTCATTTACATTTCAAATGCTATCCCGAAAGTCCACTATACCATCCCCCCGCACCATGCTCTCAACTTACCCACTCCCACTTCTTGGCCCTGGTGTTCCCTTGTACTGGGGCATATAAAGTATGCAAGACCAAGGGACCTCTCTTCCCAATGATGACCAACAAGGCCATCTTCTGCTGCATATGCAGCTAGAGACAGGAGCTCAAGGGTTACTGGTTAGTTCATATTGTTGTTCCTCCTATAGCATTGCAGATCCCTTCAGCTAATTGGATAATTTCTCTAGCTCCTCCACTGTGGGCCCTGTGTTTCATCCAATAGATGACTGTGAGCATCCACTTCTGTATTGGCCAGGCACTGGCATAGCCTCACAGACAGTTATATCAGGGTCCTGTCAGCAAAATCTTTTGGAATATGCAATAGTGTCTGTGTTTGGTGGCTGATTATGGGATGGATCCTCAGGTGGGGCAGTCTCTGGATGGTCCATCCTTCCATCTATGCTCCAAACTTTATCTGTAACTCCTTTCATGGGTATTTTGTTCCCTATTCTAAGGAGAAATAAAAAATGTTCATCATCCCTAATAATCAGGGAAATGCAAATCAAAACAACCCTGAGATTCTACCTCAAACCAGTCAGAATGACTAGGATCAAAACTTCATGTGACAGGAGATGCTGGCGAGGATGTGGAGAAAGAGGAACACTCCTCCATTGCTGGTGGGATTTCAAGCTTGTACAACTACTCTGGAAATTAGTCTGGCAATTCCTCAGAAAATTGGACATAATACTACCAATAGATCCAGCAATACCTCTCCTGGGCATATACCCAGAATATATTCCAACTGGTAATGAGGACACATGCTCTACTATGTTCATAGCAGCCTTATTTATAATAGCCAGAAGCTGGAAAGAACTCACATGTCCCTCAACAGAGGAATGGATACAGAAAATGTGGTACATTTACACAATGGAGTAATACACAGCTATTAAAAACAATGAATTTATGAAATTCTTAGGCACATGGATGGATCTAGAGGGTACCATCCTGAGTGAGGTAACCCCATCACAAAAGAACTCACATGATATGCACTCACTGATAAGTGGATATCAGCCCAGAAACTTAGAATACCCAAGATACAATTTACAAAACATGGGTAACTCAAGAAGAAGGAAGACCAAAGTGTGGATTCTTCATTCCTCCTTAGAATGAGATATTTCTATTTGAAATGTTTACTAGGCAGCTAAATTTTAGGTTGATGAATAGACCTGGCTAAAGAGATGGACCAGAACTTAAGAGCACTGGCTACTCTTCCATAAAATAGATTGATAAATGTGTAGGTAAGTTTGTTTTAGAGAAACCATTTTGCCCACTGAACTAAGTTATCATTGTTTTCCTTGATTACACAGCATTTAAGTGAAAAGGCAGCAGTATATAAAGGATCACAAAAATTTATTTTGAAATCTAGGCTCAATCTTCTAAGGAAAATGTAAGAGCCATACCTTACAAAGAGAATACCATTTAAAAAAACAGTTAAAGAAGCAAATACTTGGTTACCTTGATCATTCCTTTATTAATAACTTATATGATTATAATTTTTAGTTTCAACTTTTCTCATATACCAGTAGAAAAATACATTGTTAAATATTAGACATCTTTTATACTGCCTGTACTCTATTAAGGTTAACTGGTAACATCTCAAGCTATCCCATAGAATTTTCAGATAAATGTTAAGTCCTTTATGTGTTGGAGCTTTAGGAGAGTCAACCCTGAATTTCTGTCAAAAGGGAAACATTCTCTTTCACTATTTCTTATAAAGATAATGGTTTGAATAGAGCCATGTCGACTGCTCTATCACATTCCTCATCTGCCTAAAATAGTTTCCAATGAACTAAGAAAGCATTTATCTGAAAACTGCCTTCATATAACCCTGGTATGTATCTATATATCAGGTTTGTATCCATATGTGCTTATTGCTTGTTGTCATATTACACAAACGAGGGGTGAATTTGAAGAAAGAACATCTGTTTAGGAATTGTTTTCATCACATTGGCCCATTAGTGTGTCTGTGGGCATTATTTTTATTAATGATCAGTGTGAGATGATCCAGCTTACTGTGGCCAGAGCCACTACTGAATAGTTTGTATTGAGCCACTAAGAAAGCAAGCTATGCAAGTACTGCTCTTCCATGGTCTGCCCTTCAGTTCCCGCTCCAGGTTGCTGCATTGGATTCCTTCAATGATAACAGTAATCTAGTGATCTACGCATATACGTTTAAACTATTGCTCCTCATGCCCTGCCCCCACAGCAATGGATTGTGTACTATTTCAGCAACAGAAACCACTCCCGGACACCATTAGGACCCATAGAGACCACCTCCAATAGATAGGCATAGCCCTACAGGTTAAAGGATGGGCCCACGGGCCCACCCACCCATCTAAAAGCTTTAGAACCCAGAAATGTTCCTCTCCATAGGAAATACAGGGATAAAAATTGGAGCAGAGACTGAAGGAAGGACCATCCGGGGACTGCCCCACCTGGCGATCCATCCTGTCTTCAGATACCAAACACTGTTGCTGTTGCCAAGAGGAGCTTGCTGACAGGAACCTGGTATGGCTGTTCCTTGGGAGATTCTGCCAGCAACTGACCAATGCAGATGTGAACACTTGGTTCCAACCATGAGACTGAGCTTGGGGACCCTGGTGGGGGAGTTGGCAGAAGTACTGGAGGAGCAGAGAGGAATTGCAACCTCATCGGACTATCCAGTGTTCCAAGGAACTAAACCACCAACCAAGTATTGTACCGGGAGGGATCCGTGGCTCCAGTTATCTATGTAGCAGAGGATAGTCTTGTCTGACATCAGTGGGAGGGGAAGCCCTTGGTCCTATGGAGGTTTGATGTGCCACTGTAGAGGGATGTTGGAGTGGTGGGACAGGAGATGGTGGGTGGTTGGGGAGCACCCTCATAGAGGCAAAGGGGAGAGAGGAAAGGGCAGATATGGGATGGGGGATTTGTGGAGTGGTAACCGGGAAGTGGGATATCACTTGAGATGTAAACGACTGGAATGATTAATTGAAAGAAAGAAAGAAAGAAAGAAAGAAAGAAAGAAAGAAAGAAAGAAAGAAAGAAAGAAAGAAAGAATGAAAGACGTACAGAGTCAACTAACCTGGGCCCATGGGGACTCACAGAGACTGAACCACCAGCCATTGAACACACATGGGCTGAACCTAAGCCTCCTAGGCTTTTTAGGTCTCTGTTCCCTGCCATTGGATCCACTTTTCCTAACCAGAAGTCTTGGTTGGGCCTCAATGTAAGAGGATGCACTTATTCTTTCTTTGATTGGATATCCCAAGGTAGGGCTTTACACAGTGGGATCTTCCCCTTCTCTGGGAAGAAGGGAGGTAACAGTCTGGGGGAGGGGCATATAATTTAAATAAAAAGTGAATAAATAAAATAATTTATTTTAAAAAGTCAACATAAAAGACGACTTATTCATCATTGAAAGGGTTTAGATGATGATGACTTGGTTGGATATGGTTTCAGGTTGTCCAAAGGAAGATCCCCTGAGAACTTAATTAGTGAAAATATTGAGAACGGTTTGATGAGTTGCGTGTGGATATGGAGATTCTTTGACAGTTCTTGTGAAAGGATTATTACAAAATTCTGAGAGAGCCTGTACCCCCTGTCTAGATAGGAGATAATCAACTCCCTTACATGATCAGTACTATCTATTGTTACTCTTCCCAAAAGCCCAACCCATGGGACTACTTAACTGTATATATTAAGTTTCCCAAATTGTGAACTAATCATTTTTCCCTTATATGGACTGTATCTTTACTGTTATTACAATAATGAAATTTGGCTAATAACTATGCTCCAAATTCTTCATAGTTGAAGAGTTTATGAGATCAAATCGAATATTGTAAATCAAAATATTCAAACACAGAGAAGAAAAAAATAAAATATAAAATAGGAGGTAAAAGTGCTGGGGTGGTCATATAGTATGGCTGGGCATGGCTGGCAAAGTGGCATACCTGGATTTTTTTTTTTTTTTCACAAAACTGTAGATTTTGTATTGCATGGGATAATTAATTATTTATTTATTTTAGAGAGATGGATCTCAGATCTGGCAAAAAGACTTTTACTAGACTGTAAAGCTGGTAATAAGCTGAGCAAAGCTCACATGTGTTTCTAAGGGATTAATAAACAAGTATACTAGCTGGTTTTCTAAAGTGAGTGTTCTAAAGAGAGGGAGACCAGGACCTACAGTCAGAAAGATGATACTCAATGCCTAATAGAGTCCTAAGAGTGTTAAGATTGTCTTTATCAGCTAAACCCAAGGAGTGCTAACGAAAATGCAACCAAAAATGAAAACTTTGGGTCTAATGAATCTGAAAATTATAATCTAGTGATCCAAATTCAACTAATTTGAAAGCATCTCAATTGAAATGTGAATATTATATGTTGTAGTAGTTAGCTTTAATTGTCAACTTGACAGGATGTAGAATCACCTGAGAAGAGTCTCAATGACTGACAGATTGTCACCATTGGTTGGCTTGTGAGCATATCTCTAGAAGCTTGTCTTAGTCATTTTAGCTGGTGTGGGAAGACCAAACACACTGGGCAACACCACTTCCAACATCTAGTATTTGGACTATATAAGAATGTAGAAATCAATCTGAACACAAATAATAAGGGATCATTAATACATTAATTTCTCTGACTGTGGTTATGACATGACTTTCTTCTTCAAGACGCTGTCATCGTAACTTTTCTTCATTGATGGAAAATAACCTGGATTAAGCTGAAACAAACCCTTTATTTATTTATGTGCTGTCAGGGTATTTTTCACACCAAAAGAAATGAAGGCAAGTCACATGTGTCTATCTACAATATCACAGTCTAAAATTCTTTGCCCAAGTTATGAGTACTTACTTACACTTCATTATCTTGTGGTAGAGGTCCTCCCAACATAAAGGAAATATGATATGGTATAGGCGATATCACTGTGGCATAGAGCCATACATAGAAAATCTCCTACTATGTATGGAGACAAAGGGACTAAAGTGCAAAGGGAACTAAATGAAAGACTTTAAGGCAATGTACTGCTGTGTTAAGGGATCAAGGTTTGATTTTGAATCCACTGAGCCAGTCCTGGCACTAATTAAATGAGGCTGTGATAGTTTGTATATTCTTGGACCAGGGAGTGGCACCATTTGGAGGTGTGGCCTTGTTGTAATAGGCGGGACCTGGTTGGAGTAGGTGTGTCACTGTGGATGTGGGCTTAACACTCTCACCCTAGTTGCCTGGAAGTCAGTCTTCCACTAGCAGCCTTTGGATGAAGATGTAGAACTCTCAGCTCCTCCTGCACCATGCCTGCCTGGATGCTGCCATGCTCTCACCTTAATTGTGATGGACTGAACCTCTGAATCTGTAAGCCATCCCCAATTAAATGTTGCTTTTTATAAGACTTGCTTGGTCATGGTATGTGTTCACAGCAGTAAAACCCTAACTAAGACAGAAGTTGGTGCCAAGAGTAAGGTATTGCTGTGATAGGCCTGCTTTTATTTGAAAGAATGTGGATTTTGGAACTTTGGATTTGGAAAGCAGTGGAATGCTTTAAATGGGGCTTAATGTGTCACCCTAGAAGGAATATGTAAGATTTAGTTGCTGGGAGTAATTTGAGCTGTGTTTACCTGGCCCAAGAGTTTTCAAAGGAGAAGAATTTTAGAATGTGGCATAAAGACTGTTTTGTGGCGTTTTGATGAAGAATGTGACTACTTTTTACCCTCTTCTGAAAAGTCTGTCTGAGGCTAAGGTGAAGAGACTCAGATGAATTGCATTGACAAAGGAAGTTTCAGAAAAACCCAGCAGAGATTTTGTTCTCTGGTTAAGTCTTATGAAGAGAAGTTTGAACAAGCATAGCAAGCTTAGAAATGAAAAATATAAAATATATGGTTCCGAGTATTAAAGGGGTACCAGGAAGTGAAATGGAGCAAAATCCTGAGTTCTAGGAGATAACAGATTAAGGGAGTGGGACCTTGGGGAAAGATCCTACCCAGCTCAATTTAGATCCAGGCATGGTTGTACACATCTTTAATCCCAGGAGACAGGCATGCTGATCTCTGTGTTTAAGGTCCATCTACAGAGCAAGATCCAGGATAGCCAAGCTTAGAGTGCTACAGAGGGCAGAGCTGGAGAAGTGATGCCAGCCCTTAGGAGGAGTCCAAAAGATCAAGTGGAATCCCAGACACTGAAACAAGAAGCTGTAACACTGAAATTTCTTTGGAGACTCAAAGATGTTAAAGATGCCAGAGCAATGGGATACATGCTGAGGAAAGCTGCTAAAAGGGAGTGGAACTAACCCTGGAGGAAGCTGTTTGTTGCAGTCAACAAAGATGAAAAAGGAACGGAGATCCAAAGACTGCTTTGACATCAGCCATGTAGATGCAGAGTTTGGAGTTTGACCAGCTTGTTTCCTGCCTTGCTTTGGAAATTTTAGTTAATTAGTTAGATGAATATCAGAAGAGACCTTGAACTTTGGACTTTTAACATTGTTGAGACTGCTATAGACTATGAGGACTTTGAAAGTTGGACTAAATGCATTTGCATTATGCTATGTTTAAGTATGACCCCCATAGACTCATGTTTTTGAACAAGTCCATGAGGGCCAGGGAGTGGAATGTGATGGTTGTATATGCTTGGACCAGGGAGGGGCACCATTTGGAGGTATGGTCTTGTTGTAGTAGGTGTGACCTGGTTGGAGTAGGTGTGTCACTGTGGGTGTGGGCTTAAGACTCTCACCCTAGTTGCCTGGAAGACAGTCTTCCACTAGCAACCTTTGAATGAAGATGTAGAACTCTCAGCTCCTCCTGCACCATGCCTGCCTGGATGCTGCCATGCTCTCACCTTAATTGTGATGGACTGAACCTCTGAATCTGTAAGCCATTCCCAATTAAATGTTGCTTTTTATAAGACTTGCTTTGTCATGGTATCTGTTCACAGCAGTAAAACCCTAACTAAGACAGAGGCTTAGTGGCTGAAAGCTTCAGTGTTTCATTTTTCTATGTAGCAATCAATGACAGTCTTTCCACCTTCAATGAGAGTCTTGACTGTCTTGTTAACTTCTCATTTTAGTTTGTGGTAATAGATTTTGTTTTATAGATTTTCAACTTTTGCTTATGCATTAACACACTCAGGGATAGCAGCCCATCCATATATTTAGGTATTTTTTTCTTTCCTTTGTCAACTGCTTTCTCTAGAAGAAACCTGAAACAACACTGACCAAAAATGTATACATAAGATAGACATTCTAGAAAGCTATTGAACTGTATTTCTTTTCCTCAGAGAGAAATATTATCTGTATTTTTGTGATGGTTGGGCTATATTTGGCCTAGGGAGTGGGCTATGAAAGGTGTAGCCTTGTTAGAGTAGATGTGGCATTGCTGGGAAAGTGTGTCATTGTGGTCAAAAGCTTTAAAACTCTCATAGCTCCCTGGAAGCCAGCCTTATCCTCTTTGCCTTCAGAACAAGATGTGGAACTCAGCTCCTCCTACACCATGCCTGGATGGATGCTGTCATGCTCTCCCCTTGATAATATTGGACTGAACCTCTGAATCTGTAAACCAACCCCAAATAAATATTGTCCTTATAAGAGTTGCATTGGTCATGGTATCTTTTTACAGCAGTAAAACCCTAACTAAGATAGTCTTCTTTGTGAACTTGGTATAGCATCTAGTAACCAAGGCTGAGGAAGCCATCTTGAACTGAGGAAGCAGCAAGCCAAATAGGGAATGACCAAGCCCTGTAGTTGGTAGAGTATAAAATTGAAAAGTGAAAATCCAGTACTTAAGACAGTTGTGCTGCCAAGTTTATCCTATTACTTTTCAGAAGAGTGAAGACAGAGAATCACCCTATTTTAAGTGGTGAGTAATGTTTATATTTGAATGTATCCAAGACATAAACATTCAGTCTTGTTATTTGTGACAACATAGATAGAACTTGAGGTCATTACATAAAATTCAACCATAGAAATAAACAATATTTTCACATGTAGAAACAAAATTTGAAGAAAAGTGAACAAAGCTCAAACAAAATAGTGATTAAAAGATCATGAGAAGGGTGATAAGGAAAGAACTAGAGAAAGCAGATGATGAGCATAGGGATGCAACTGGACAGTTGGAGAAGAAGGATAACAAGAATGCCTTTTTATATTCTATAACACATAGAAAAGACAGTGGAATATTTCAAAAATACATAGTAGACAGGATATTGATGTTCCCAAGACAAAAGGTGACAAGTATTTGAGGTATCATATATGTAAATACCCTGATCTGATCTTTGTCACATTGATAAACAGTATATGCATATATATATATATATATATATATATATATATATATATATATATATATATATATATGTTTCATCTGTACTTTATATTATTTTTAAAAGCACAGTAATTTGTAATATCATGGGGTCTTAGAATAACTTATTTATAGCCTACTTTTATGTAGGGCAAATTTTCTTCTCTCAACTAATCCATGTTAGGTAATTATTGTTCTTACAAGAGAAAAAATTCTACTTGATAAATTTTTGTAACATTGAACTAAGACAAATTCCTGAAGAAATTGCAAAATAATATACATGAGTTACTCTGTGTGATACCAAACATATTCTCTTTCCAAAACAGACAAAGTCATAAAAAATTTCATTATCTTGAAATTTCTGGCATGTGAATCTCTCTTCCGTTTTGGACTGTGAGTTCCTGGAAGTTGGGTGCTATATGCTATTTATCTTGAGTCCCCTCCACTTCAGCTCTCATTCTTTGCAAGTGTTGTTTGTCAGTGAGTGGTAACTAAGTGAAATGGTGTTACAGGTCAGTAGCGGAGTGATCTGTGGAAAGTTGGATGATGTGTGAATTGAATCAAGTTCTCCATATAGATAAGAATGTTGAGTGGATGAAACACGTTGCTAAAATTAGAAAAAGAAAAAAAAAACAAAATTAAATTTAAGTATGTCTTTAAATTAACTTCTGTACCATTACCACAATTTCATGAACAGTTGAATTATTAGAAGTATGTTACTAATTTATCAAGAATTTGTTTAGATTAAATATATAATACCTTTAATTTCTAGTCTCTTCAGAGTAAAAGTGTGATATATGTGAATAATTCACTGGAATGATATTCTTTAGTTTGTTTATGGGGACTAACTCTTCCAAGCTGTTCTCTGTCCTAAGTTATCAGTGACATTACTGGCTGTGCCTCAATCTCTCTCACCTCAGTAATAGAAACATCACATCAATTTCTCATTTGTCTCACAAGGACAATCGTAAACATGGATAGGGGAGTTAAAAATAATTCTCTCTGCTTGAAATTCAGGATAAGCAGGAACATCATCAGCCTTGTATACAACAGCCTTTCAGAATTGTCAAGTTCCACTCAAGGGATTTAACATATCTGCAAGGCTTTTCCAATCACATATTTTCTCCACAGCTAAAGTTGTTTCAGGCTTGTGCAAGAAAGAAAGAAATCCACCAAGGGTGTGAACCCAAGTGTTGTCATATGCTAAAGTCATGTGAATTCTTATTTAGCATTGCAATTTATTTGTACTTAGAGGTGTTAGGTATTTATCACAAAGAGCTTGAGAGGCATAGAGGCTTGTAACTTCAAGGAGGATTTGGCTGATATCATTCTCTGCATGTTTTTTATTGGCTGTTCAACCTAAAGATTTCCAAATATAAATACTTGATTACATTGAATATAATTCAGTTAGAAGTTGGCATAAAGAAAGTTGTTTACTTAATCAAACTCTGAAATTACAATATACATTATGTCAGGTTGACATTGTCCAAATGAGGTAATAAGCCATTTTAGATCTGACTGTAAAGACGTTTATATCCACCATTACAGAAATAATGGTTATCCATAAACCAGATTCATAGCATTTTTCTCTCAGAGAATGTTATTTTCACCCTATGTGCTTATTAAGTTGACCCATTGTAGTCAGTACTCATAAGATTAGCAAATTGATCCACAAGGGGTCCTAATAACTCATTCCACGCAGGAGTCTTTGAAGTAAGAGCTTAAGTGAGTACTTCTCCCTCTTTTTGGTACCTCAGACAATTTATGTTTACCTTTTGATGTCTCTCAACCACATACATCTGAAAACAATAGAGAAATTGTGTGTGTGTGTGTGTGTGTGTGTGTGTGTGTGTATAACATAAAGTAATTTAATATTATAAATTATATTAAGATTCAATTACATGTGTTTTATAAATTCAAATATTTATATTATTATGGTGTTAACACTTCTAAATCTATAGTATCTCAGAAGGATTTCTTATAGAAAATGATGATTAATATTTCAAATTCACAACAGATCCCAAATACACAGCCAAGATGAATTTTAAAGGGATATTAGTATATTTAAATTATGATTCTGCATGATTCAAAAATATAATTAATAATGATAAGACCATTATTTTGGTACTGGTGTTGCCGTCAACAAATATCAATTAAACAAAAGAGAAAGAAAAGCTCATTATACATATATTACGGTGGGTGATATAGAAAAGGGATTAAGGGAAATTCAACAGAGAATGAACACTCAATAAACAAATCACAGTAACAAATGAGAGTGCTACATGCAAAAAGAAAACAAAGAATTTAAATCTATACTCCTTCCATCATTTTAAATATATATATAATAAAAAATTAAACATGAGACCTGAGAAATGGCTCAGCAGTTACGAGCACTGACTGTTCTTCCAGAGGTCCTGAGTTCAATTCCCAGCAACCACACGGTGGTTCACAACCATCTGTAATGGAATCCGATGTCCTCTTCTAGTGTTTGTCTGAAGACAGCTGCAGTGTACTCATTTAAATAAAAATAAATAAATAAACAAATAAATAAATAAATAAAATTAAACATAATCAATAAAACTAAATGATATAAACTAAAAGAAAAAACCTTTGTGATAGCCACTAGAAAAAAAAAATTCTTAGCTATTATTCTGAGCTTATATCCATAAAATTGATGGCGAAATAAGACCTTACAAAGTAAACATAAACTAAAGAGAATTATGTAGCTTAAACCAGCATTGAAGAACTGTTTAAAGGAATCCTACACTGGAAAGCAAGGAGCACTACAAAGAGATCCAAGGAAGTAATAAATTACACGTTAGAAGTAAGTGACCTAAGAAGAACTAGGAAAGAATTGTTTACAGTTTACAACATTTGCAAGCCACAATGTTGCAACAGCGCAGGAAAATTGAATGAGGACCATTCAATGTAGGTAATCAAGGAATCAGCAAATCTCAATTAAAAATGTAAGTGGCCTTAATTCTTCAATTAAAGAATGCAAACAAGTTAATCTTATTGAAAAAGATGATGCAATGACTTGTTTTTTGCAAGAAATATACCTCCATGGAAAAGAAATGTATACTGAAAATGAAGACAGAATACTGGTCAAGGTGAAGACAAAACCAAGCAGGACTGGCTACACTCATATCTACCAAAGTAATTTAAGCCTACAACAAAGAAAAAAGAGATTAATATCACTACATATTAACAAATGGAATGAGTCACCTCATTCATTTAGCTTTTATGTTTTGTGTGTGACCTGAAATTCTGTGACCATTAATTAAGTCAAGCTCTCAGTATATATTTCAAAACTTGGAACACTGGCCTCTGCCAACTGCAAAGGTAAGAACTCCATAAATGCAGAAGCCTATAGTTCTCCATGTTGCTATAATCATTTACTAAATACTGCCAACATATTTTACTTGCTTTGTTTTTTGGCTGTATAAACTCATGCAATCTCTTTCACTTTGTAGCACTTCATCTTAAATTGAATATTTATATTTAGTTAAGAATATATGTAATTTCTTTTAAAAATGAATATTTTCTCATTTCTTTTAAAAAATTGTTCCATTAGAGCCATAATAGGAAAGTTCAATATCATTTTTAATTATAAATTTTTATATTAAAATATTTAATATTCTAAGAAATCTATTAAAATTACATAAATTGTAAAGGTTTCTATAACAAGGCTTAGCAAAGATATGGAGGAAACAAACCCCTATAGACTTCTGATAAGAATGTAAAGGAATTCAATCACATTAAGAATTGTCAGTTCTACTTATTCAACAAAGAGGAATGAAAACAATAGACATGCAAAGCTGTGTGAAAAAGATTCATGGGAGTTTGCTTGTAAGAGTCTTGTTCACCATGAATGAGTCAGTGAAGATAAGAACAAAGAAAAATGTTGCCTTAGTTTAAGTTAGTATTGCTATAATAAAACACCTTGGCTAAAAGCAATTTAGGGAGGAAAAGTTTTATTTGACTTAAGTTTCCACATCCATAGTCCATCACTTCAGTGAGTCAGGACAGGAACTCAGACAGGTCAACCTGGAGGCAGGAGCTGATGCAGAGGACATGAAAGGATGCTGTTTACTGGCTTGCTCCGGTAGTGTGCTCAGTCTGCTCTCTTACTGAACCCAGAAACACCAGTCCAGAGGTGGTACCACCCACAATTGCCTGAGCTACATCAATCATTAACTAAGAAAATGTTTTACAGTCTTATAAGTCATTTTTCTCAACTGGGGTTACCTCTTCTCAGATATCCCCAGTCTGTCTTGAATTGTCATAAAATTAGCCAGCATAGTTATATTATTCTGGGTGCTTAGATTGCATTTTTTAAAAGGTATTGAATATAGCTTAAATGTATCTCCTTTTATCTGGATGTTTGCTCTTTGGTGACTTAGATTTTCATGGATATTCTGAATAATTGACTAATTGCCTCATTTCCCCATACATTAAAATATTCACACAATACTAAGGAAATCTCCACTTTCATTTGGTTTAAACTATTGTCTCCCTCCTATCTCAGGTTTCATTGACTTTCCACTTACAAAGGAAGAGCCACCAACGTGTGCCTCAATTTTGCTATTTTTCTTACTGTCTCCAAGTCATGTTCCAGCACAGTTACACAAAAACAGGCTTGGTCCAGTATAATTTGGCTGTTATCTAAATTTGTCTGTGTCTGTATCTTTCTTTGTTATTTCTTCGTGCTTCTCATTCCTTTGGATGATATTGTAGCTTACTAAATGATCCATCCCATTTTTAGGTCCTTGGATTCCATAGATGAGTACTCTTGACAACCTAGTCCTAGCCATGTAATTAGAATGTGTGTATGTGTGGGAGTTCCTTTGTAGATAATACTTAGTACTAGCTCACTTCTGTAGGCCTCCCACCTCACTCCTCTGTTAATAAAGTACCTCTTGGTTTCCACCACCTGGGAGGTGATTTGTTTCTCCTGTAGAGTTCTTGTTTCCCTTTGCCACAAGAGCAGCACCAGCTAAAGTATAACCTAGGGAAACAGGTTATTGTGCCTGCCCAACTTCAAACAATACATTGTAGGTGCTACAGGGAATTCACTAGAGTACTACTCTACTTTACTAAAGGAGGCAATAGTACCTTCTTTGTCTGAATTAAAGGGCAATGTGAAGAAATAGGATGCTGTCAGTTTCTACAAAGTAACTTTATTCCAGGAATTCTGAGCATTCTTTTATATTACCTGGAGGTAGAGACAAGGCTTATGTTAAACAGTCCTCTACAAAACTTTGGTGTATTTGTGTTTTCTTTTTAGTGTACCTTATCCATAAGTCCCAAATATACTCCCTCCTACTACATCCATGTTATCTTTCTAGTGTACCTTATCCATAAGTCCCAAATATACTCCCTCCTACTACAGATTATAAAGTGTTTAACAAAATCAAAGAACTAAATATATATATATATATATATATATATATATATATATATATATATATATATGTAGTGGTTTGTTAAAGTTTTTTGTCTTTGCAGTTTTAATGTCCTAGTAATGAAACAATGATCATTACATCAGATCAAAAATATCTTGTAATATAGTCTAAGACTTGGAAAAACAGAGAATTAAATGCAGATTTCTGGGAAGGAAATTATTTTTGAGTCAGGAATAAGATACTGAGAGGTTAGGATTGAATATGGGAAGTGATATGCCACAATGATTGCTAATTTAGCCACTATGCTTTGAAAGACTAGGAGAATGAACCATTTGATTTAATTTTCAAGCCAATCTTGGGTAGTAGCGACACCGCCTTCTATAATGATAATTTTTTTCTTCACTTATACAGAGCTATTTAAATTATACTGTAATGTAACAACCATCATTATTGAGGACAAGATATTATAGATGTATACAATATACTTATAACATACATTCTATATTATAATTTATGTGCTGTGTAGAGTTGCCATATAAATTTAATATATAAGAAATGTATTTCCTGTTATTAGAAAAAATGTATTTACCTTTAATAGAACCTCATTATTTTATATGTATATTTGATATTCTTATATATAATATAAATGATTATGCATATTTTGAAAACTTTTTACCATATAATGAGTTTTCCCATCTTGATTAAATATTGCAGAAACAATACTTAATTTTTTTTCATATAAAACACAAGAGTTTTGACTGCTGTCCTTTTAATCTACTAATATATAAAAGCAGCTTAATTTTCTACTCCAAACAAAAACAGTTTATATTTCAGTTATTAAGACCTCTCATTGTATATTCTTAGGAACCACTTTCAAATAAGTAAACGTGAAGAGATTAAACATGTTTAAATAAGTGAAATGCCACCCAAACAGCATTCTTGATACAATTTTCATTAAGTTACGTGATAATAATATCTAGCAGATTTGAGCAACTACATAATATATATTAATATCTTTTATTATGTAAATGAAGTCAAGAAGATAATTACCAAACTAGTCAACAATGACAAGTATTTTTATCTGCATATGGATCTTACAAATGTCTTAATGTGTTTGGATGGACTTGGCCAATAAACATAAAAAAGAAAAACATAAGTACACTTGATTTACTGTTTCAATACTTTTTAATAGTGAAAATACCAATCTGGAAGATTCACTTGAATATTTATTTAGTTAAATTAGTATAATTATTTAATTAAATTATATGTTATTTAAAATAATTAAATAATATATAATTTAATTTAATATATAATTATTTAATTTTTATAATATCTTCAATTCCTACACCAAAATACTGAATATGACGGTTTTTAATCAGCATTCATCTTTCACTTTTTCTTTAAAAGTCCATTGCCCATTTCCTCTTCATGTTATCTATTAGGGTTTATCTACTTTACAATCATGCTTTCTTTAAAGCATTTTAGCTAAGAATTTCCTGATTAGTAGATCTTTGTTTGTTTGTTTGCTTAGTGTATGTATGTGTGTGTGTGTGTGTGTGTGTGTGTGTGTGTGTGTGGTTTTGTTGTTGTTTATTTTGTTTTTTAGTTAGCTATATGGTTGATTGCAGACATGTGTAAATAGTTTGCAGGAATCTCAGGTAACTGCAGTTATGTAATAGTTTCTAAACAAAATCTGATGTAAGGCTAGAATGACTTTTGTATGTAGATTGGTAAGAGAAACAGTGAACTGTCGGACTTCTAGCCAATATAATCTCTTCAGAAATGTTGCAGTTGAACCCAACTGTTTTCAATGAACTTATGTTTCGGAATATGGGAAGAGGACGACCCGTGTCAACTTGAACAAAGCATTTCTTCCTGAAACTCTTACCCAGAAAAATAATATGAGTCAAGTAACCTAAAAAAAAAAAAAAATACTTTAAAAAAAATGGATATTTTATTTATTTACATTTCAAATGTTAAACCTTTCCTGGTTTCCTCCTCTGCAAACCCCCTATACCATCCCCCTCCCACTGCTTCTATGAGGGTGCTCCCCCACCCAC
>LR749488.1:0-102037 GCA_902729485.2 Mus minutoides
GCACTAACAGAAATCTAAGTCAAACAGGAGCCTTACTCTAAGGAGTACATGATCTCCTCCTCCACGCATGAAGACATAGAAGGGCAAGCAGAATCTATGCTGCACAGAGAGAAGGTGAGTGGTTATCTGAGGCTGAGGTAGGTCTGGGAATGAGTGAGGATGTGGTGGGAATTATGGGAAGTTTTATAGAAACAGAACAAAGAAAGTCACAAGTCAAGATACATTTTGAATATGTTGTGGGTACAACTGAGTAGTATGTGTGTATGACAACAAAATGGGGACCCTCTGCCCTCCGGAGGCCTGGGTTGCCCTTTGGCTTGGTGGAGCCCCCCGGAGGCCTGGGCTGCCCTTTGGCTTGGTGGAGCCCCCCGGAGGCCTGGGCTGCCCTTTGGGTTGGTGGAGCCCCCTGGAGGCCTGGACCCTCTGCCCTCCGGAGGCCTGGGTTGCCCTTTGGGTTGGTGGAGCCCCCCGGAGGCCTGGGCTGCCCTTTGGCTTGGTGGAGCCCCCCGGAGGCCTGGGTTGCCCTTTAGCTTGGTGGAGCCCCCCCGGAGGCCTGGGTTGCCCTTTGGCTTGGTGGAGCCCTCCGGAGGCCTGGGTTGCCCTCTGCCCTCCGGAGGCCTGGGCTGCCCTTTGAATTGGTGGAGCCCCCCGGAGGCCTGGGTTGCCCTTTGGGTTGGTGGAGTCCCCCGGAGGCCTGGGTTGCCCTTTGGCTTGGTGGAGCCCCCCGGAGGCCTGGGTTGCCCTTTGGCTTGGTGGAAGCTGGGGGTTTGATCTTACATTCCAAAAGAATCTACCTACCAGTTATGGGGGAGTTAGATCATAAACAGAGGTAGGCAATAAATAGCTCTTAGGGCCTAATTACAGCCCAAGATAAACTGTAATTTGGCTCCTAATTGTAGTTAGGACTTGAAACACTTTACCTCTTCACAATCATTGAAATTCTAATCTGTTAATCAGCCTTTAAAGAGGGTTCAATAGTGGGTACAGTTTTGTTTTGGAAACTTTTGTTCACAATACATAAAAGAACATTCTCATTTTACAGCTGCCTAATCTCTTGTCACAAGGATAGACCATAGTTTATATAGCCAATTCCCTACTGATG
Organism: Mus minutoides; assembly: GCA_902729485.2. Classification (NCBI taxonomy): domain Eukaryota; kingdom Metazoa; phylum Chordata; class Mammalia; order Rodentia; family Muridae; genus Mus; species Mus minutoides. The sequence goes on from LR749488.1 coordinate 1,103, forward strand.
GACAATGTGATTTTTTTTTTTTTTGGTTTTTTGAGACAGCGTTTCTCTGTGTGCCCTGGCTGTTCTGGAACTCACTTTGTAGACCAGGCTGGCCTCGAACTCAGAAATCCACCTGCCTCTGTCTCCCGAGTGCTGGGATTAAAGGTGTGCACCACCATGCCGGGCAATGTGATCTTTTTAAAAACAGTTTCTTTATTCTCAATATTTGTTTAAAGCAGTTTCCTTATTCTCAATATTTGTTTTTAGATTTATTTAGTTAGTTATCTTATGTGTATTACTGCTTTGCCTGCATGCATATCTGTGCTCCACATGCATGACTGGTACCCTCAGAGGCCAGAAGAGGCATCAGGTCACCGGAGACTGCGGCAGTAGATGGTTACGAGCCATCATGGGGGTACTGGGAATTTAATCTGGGTCCTCTGGAGAAGCAGTGCATCCTCTTGACCACTGAGCCATCTCGTCAGCCCCTGATGGTAGAAATTTTAATGGAAATTTATTTTTATGGCATTGAAGGTGATGGAACGCTTTCTTGTTTGGTTGCCTAATGGCTCTGATGAAATGTTTTCACTGGCCTTTGGTTAATTTTTGTCCTAACAGTATCCCAAGCAGGCCTTGAACTTGATATCTTAGGCTGGCCTTGAACTCACCGTTGTGGCAGAGGATAACTTTGAACATTTCAGGCATGTGCTACCACACCCAAAGGGATGGTGGGAATCAAACCCAGGGCCTCAAGCAAGCCAGGCACTTTACTCTACCAATTGAGCTCCAGCTCCAGTGTTCTTATATCTTCCCTCCACTCTCCCCATTCTTTCCGTTGCTGCAGTAATAGGGAATAAGGAGTTTGGGACCTTTAGTTTCAGTCACTGTGCCGACTGGTTTTATGTCTACTTGACACAAGCTAGAGTCACTGGTATAGGAGGGAGTTTCCACGGAGAAAATGCCTTGGTGAGATCAGGCTCTAGGCAAGACACAGTAGGGCGTTTTCTTATTTAGTGATTGATGTGGGAAGGTCCAGCCCACCATGGTGGCTCATCCCTGCGCTTGTGGTCCTGATTCTATAATAAAGCAGCCATCAGAAGCAGAGGAAACAGCACCCTTCCTTCGATGGCTTCTGCACCAGCTCCTGCCTCTCGGCTGCTGCCTGTTTGAGTTCCTGTCCTGGTTTCCCTCAGTGATGTAGAAGCATGAGTCATGGAATCCCTTTCCTCCCCAATTTGCATTTGCTCGAGGTGTTTCTTCACAGCAATCCTGACTCAGTCAGCCAAAAACACTGTATCCTTCACTACTGCTCTTAGCCAGTGTTCACCTGGAGATCTTGTTCGAATGGAGATTCCCACCTAGAATGTGGTGTGAGGTTCTAGGCTTTGGAGCTGTTCCTCAGTAGCTCGCGGCGGCTGGTGTGCCACCGTGACTTGCTGTTGATCTGCATGCTTTTCCTTTCTCTTCTTCTCAAAGAAGGAAACCTCCACATGACTCACCGAGCTGAATTGTGCAAGCAGATATCAGTTGTCATTGTCCCTGATGAGAACAACTTGTTAGAACACTAAAAATAAATAAATAAAGTGGGTGAACCAGTTTATTAACCTACTGAGTTAGTCATCTCTGGTGATGACTTTTTCCTCAGTCCTTGACTCAAAACCGGTGGAAGTAATTTGCTTAGGAACTTCAGAATGTCTGTCAGATGGTAATGTCAGGAGTCTCCCGTGAAAGTGACACAGAGGCTCAGGACCTTCACCCCTTCACCACAGTTTTTTCTCTTTTTCTTGAAGATGTCTCCAGGTCTTGGTGTAAATGAGGACTCTCCCCATGGCCTGAGCGTCTTTCTTCCATCCTTCAAAGCCATCACTACAGGACAGCTCCCGGATCAACTTGTTCCTCATGGGAGAGAACAAACAGCTATGAGTCAGGAGGAGTGGAAAAAATCCGTCCAAGATTTACCCCCAAGTTGGCTCTGAGAAAGCACCCCAGAACACTCCCAGAGCCTTTGTGCCAGGTTCCCTGGGCTGCTGGGTTTATTTGAGAAATCTTAAAATGACTTTTGTGTGTTTATTCTTTGGCAATTTTATACACAAATGCAATGTACCCTGGTCCCGTTGTTGTCTTTTAAGTTTATTTTATGAGTATGGGTGTTTTGTTTGAATGTATGTCTATATATCATGTGCTTGCATGCCTGGTAACCACAGAGTCTGGAAGATCCCATGAGACTAGAGTTACAGATGGTAACAAGCTGCCATGTGGATGCTGGGAATTGAACCCTGGTCCCCTAGAAGAGCAACCAGTGCTCTCAACCACTGAGCCATCTCCCACCCCTTGAATTCTTTTTCACAAATCAAAGTGTCCTCAAGGACAACATTCTCAGGTGTGTGTGTCCCAGTGCACATCACTGATACCTCAGGAATGAAAAAGGGTGTAGAAGTAATTTGAATCATTTCCTACATCCTTTGTGGTTCTAGGATTCTGAGAGATAACAATACTAAGATGGGATGAAAATAAATTTCTCAGGAGTCTAAAAAATATTTAAGAGTAGTTAATTTGTGTGTGTGTGTGTGTATGTGTGTGTGTGTGTATGTGTGTGTATGTGTGTGTGTGTGTGTGTGTGTGTGTATGTGTGTGTGTATGTGTATGTGTGTGTGTGTGTGTGTGTGTGTGTGTGTGTGTGTGTGTAAATACACTTAGTAGGGACTAGGGTAAACCCATGTAGAATTTGGAGACCACTATCAGATGCCTGCCCTTGCTCCTGGAGTCAAAATGGGCTATCACTATGTAACCTCTATTCTGTCCTGTCATATCTATCTATCTATCTATCTATCTATCTATCTATCTATCTATCTATCTATCTATCTATCTATCGACACCATGTTCTGAGGGGTATAACTGCCTGATAGTCACCCCTTCATTGTCCTTTGGCAAAATCGAGGTAAGCTTCACTTTAAAGAGCAAGTTCTTCTCTGTTCCCGAGACCCAATTCTCAGGGTCACCCCTAGAGCTGCAACAGACCATCTCCCCATGGCCTCCCCTTCCCTCAGCCTCCACCACCAACAAGCATTCCCTGTGAACACACCAGCAGAGCAGGCTAGTAAATAGACAACACACAGTCAACACACACACCAAAAATCCAGAGAAAAAACAGAAATCAAGGAACAATGGGGAGCTTTGAAGGAGAAGTCCAATAATCTAGTAGTTGCTCTGTCCCATGAGGCTGGGTATTTCAGCTGGTCTTCTGCATAAGCTAGAATCCTGAAAAAGTACGTTCCAACAGATGTGCTGGCAAGTAAGTGCAAGCAGGTGAAGAAGAAAGCCTTCCTTCTTCCATTGTTCTTATGTAAGCTTCCAGCAGAATGTGTAGCCCAGATTAATGGTATGTACCAGCACACTGGGACCTGAGATATTCTTTACTTGGAACTTGTTTTGTCCCAGCCTGGCCTTGAACTCAGAAATATGCTTACCTCTGTCTCCTAGGATTAAAGGTGTGTACCATCTTGCCTGGGCCTAAGCTTTTCAGGGCCACTATGCCTCAAGATCCAGATCAAAAGTCTGTGTCTTTCAGCCTCAAGATTCAGATCACAGACATGCCCTCAATTTCTGGATTATAGATTATAGTTCATTCTAGATGTACTCAAGTTGATAACTGGGAATAGCCATCACAGGCACCTGGGCCTGTAATCAGTCTAAACCCAGATGCCTAAGCATCCGCATAAGAAGACAATAACAGGCACAGAAGCATGTCTCCACCAGAGTTCAGATAGCCTACCACAGCAGAATATTATTGAATATTCCAACATAGCTGAAGCACAAGAAAAAGACCTTAAAATGAACTATAAGAAGATGATAGGGTCCTTAAAGAGGAAATGAATAAAACCCTTAAAGAAATCCAGGAAACCACAAATAATTGGAGGAAATAAGTCCCTCAAAGCCAAGAAAACACACAAAAAAAAAACCAGTTGAAGGAAATGAATACAACTGTTGAAAACCTGAAAATGGAAACAGAAGCGATAAAGAAAACACAAACTGAGAATCCCAGAAATGAAAAATTCAGGAATGCAAACAGGAATTACAGAGGCAAGCTTCACCAACATTATACACGAGATGGAAAAGGTGTTGAAGACATGGTAGGAGAAATAGAAATATTGGTCAAAGAAAAATGTTAAATCTAAAAAACTTCTAACACAAAATATCCACAAAATCTGGGACACGGTGAAAAGACCAAGCTTAAAAATAATAGAAAAAGAGAAAGAAGAATCCCAGCTCCATGGCTCAGAAAATATTTTCAACAATATCACAGGAGAAACATTTTCTAACCAAAAAAGGTGATGCCTATTCAGGTACAAGAAACATGTAACACCAAATAGATTGAATCAGAAAAGGAAGTCCTTTCACCACACTCAAAGCACTAAACATACAGAATAAATGAAGAATATTATCAAAAGCTGCAAGGAAATAAGACCAAGTAACACACAAATGCAGACCTATTAATATTATACTTTATTTCTCAGTGGAGAGTCTAAAAGCCAGAAGGGCTTAGACAGATGTGCTGCAGACTCTAAGAGACTACAGATGCCAAGCCCAGATTACTATACCCAGCAAAACTTTCAATCTCCATAGATGGAGAAAACACGATGTTCCGGTATAAATTCAAATTTAAGCAATATCTATTTAGATATCTAGCACCTCCATACAGAAGGTGATAAAAGGAAAATTCTAACCCAAGGAGGTTAACTGCACCCATGAAAACACAGGAAAAAGATAATCTCACATCAGCAAAACCAAATGAAGGGAAGTGCATGAGTGTGTATGCCAACAAGATAAAAGAAATTAATAATCATTGGTCATGGATATCTCCCAATAATAATGGTCTCAATTACCCAATAAAAAGACAGACTAACAGAATGTATATGAAAACAGGGTCTCTCCTTCTGCTGCATACAAGGCACACACCTCAACATCAAGGATAGGCATTACCTCAGGGTAAAAGGTTGGAAAAAGATATTCCAAGTAAATGGACTTAAGAAGCAAGCTGGTATAATCATTTTAATACCTAACACAATAGACTTTAAACCCAAATTAATCAAAAGAGGTGGAGAAGGACACCACATACTCATCAAAGAAAAAAATCCACCAAGTGACATTTCAATTCTTAATATCTATGCTCCTAACACAAAGGCATCCACTTCTGTAGAAGAAACATTACTACAATTTAAATCACATAGTGTCTCTCATACACTGATATTGGGAGACTTCAATAGCCCACTCTCACCAAGGACAGATCCATCATCCAGACAAAAACTGAATAGGGAAATATTGGAGCTAACAGATGTTAGAAATAAAATGATCTAAAGATATTTACAGAACATTTCCCCCAAACACAAGAAAATATATTTTTTTTCTCAGCATCCAGTGGAACTTTCCCCAAACTGACAGCACACTTGGACACAAAGCAAGTCTCAATAGATAAAAGAAAATGGAAAGAAGTTCCTTCATCCTAGCAGACCACTATGGAGAGCAAGAACAACAGAAAGCCTACAAACTCATGGGAACTAAAAAACTCCCTATTGAATTAAAAAAAAATGGGTCGAGACAGAAATAAAGTAAGAAATTAAAGACTTTTAAGAATTCAATGAAAATGAATATATAATATAACCAGACTTATGGAACATGATGAAAGCCATGCTAAAGGAAAAGTAGCAGTAAGTGCCTACGTTTAAAAAAAACTGTAGAGATCTCATGCTAAAGATTTAACAGCACACCCAAAAGCTCACAAGCAAAAAAGAAGTAAGCACACAAAAGAGGAATAGACAAGAAATAATCAAACTGAGGGCTGAAATCAATAAAATAGAAATAAAGAAAACAATATAAAAAATGAAACAAAGAGTTTGTTTACTGAGAAAATCAATAAAATTGGTAAAACTCTTATCCAAATTAACTAAAAGGCAGAGTAAGAATATCCAAATTAGTAAAATAAAAAAATGAGAAGCTGGGTGTGGTGGCACATGCCTTTAATCCCAGCACTTGGGAAGCAGAGGCAGGTGGATTTCTGAGTTGGAGGCCAGCCTGGTCTACAAAGTGAGTTCCAGGACAGCCAGGGCTACACAGAGAAACCCTGTCTTGAAATTACCAAAAAAAAAAAAAAAAAAAAAAGGTAGACTTCATCCCAGAGATGCAGGGTTTAACATATGAAAATTAGTAATGTAATCCAGTGTGTTGGTTAGATTTTGCTTGGCCCATTAGGAGGTGTGGTTGTTGGACTAGGTGTGGCCATGTTGGAGGAAGTATGTCAAATTCCAGCAACCACATGGTGGCTTACAACCACCCGTAATGAGATCTGACGCCCTCCTCTGGTGCATCTGAAGTCAGCTATAGTGTACTTATGAATAATAATAATAAAATGAATCCTTGGACTGGAGAGAGCAGGGACTGAGCAAGTGGGACTGACCAGAGTGAGTGGGGCAGACCAGAGCGAGCAGGGTTGACTGAAATGAGGAAAAGAAAAAAAAGAACTTCAAGTCTTTGACAGAAATTGAAGAAGATCTCAGAATATGTAAAAATCCCCCATGCTCATGGGTCATTAGGACTCATATAGTGAAAACTCATATAGTGAAAACAGCCATCTTACCAAAAGCAATGTACAGATTCAGTGCAATCTCCATCAAAATTCCAACACAATTCTTTACAGACCTTGAAAGGACAACAACTCTCAACAATTGTTATATAGAAAAACAAACAAACAAACAAACAAACAAACAAACAGGGTAGCTAAGACAGTCCTGATCAATAAGAGAACTGCTGGAGATATCACCATTCCTGGTTTCCAGTTGTACTATAGCAATAAAAACCATGTGGCATAAAAGCAGACACATTGATCAATGGAATCAAAACAAAGACCCTATTTCTAAATCTACACAGCTAGGGACACCTGTATTTTGATAAAGAAGCCAGAAGTATACAATGGAAAATTAAAAAAATAATCAGCTGGGCATGCTGGTGCACGCCTTTAATCCCAGCACTGGGGAGGCAGAGGCAGGCGGATTTCTGAGATCAACGCCAGCCTGGTCTACAAAGTGAGTTCCAGGACAGCCATGGCACACAGAGAAACCCTGTCTCGAAAAACAAACAAACAAAAAAAAAATCTTCAATGAATGTTGTTGGTGAAACTGGATGTTTGTATGTAGAAGAACACAAATAGCTCCATATCAGCACCCTGCAAAAGACTCAAGTCCAAACAAATCAAAGACCTCAACATAAAATCAGATACACTAAACCTGACAGAAGAGGAAGTAGAGGAATAACCTTGAATACATCGGCACAGGAGACAACTTCCTGAACAGAGCACTGATAGTTCAGGCACTAAGATCAACAATTGATACATGAAACCTCATGTAACTGAAAAGCTTCTATGAGGCTAAAGGACACCATTAATCTGACAACGTGGCACCGTACAGAATGGGAAAAATTTTTCCTCAACTCTATGTCTGATAGAGGACTAATATAAAAAACACATAAGGAGCTGATGAAACTAGATGTCAGAAAGCCAAATCATCCAATTAGAAAATAGGGTACAGACCTGTCTTAGTTAGGGTTTTACTGCTGTGAACAGACACCATGACCAACGCAAGTCTTATAAAAAACAACATTTAATTGGGGCTGGCTTACAGGTTCAGAGGTTCAGTCCATTATCATCAAGGTGGGAGCATGGCAGCATCCAGGCAGAGCTGAGAGTTCTACATCTTTCATCCAAAGGCTGCTAGTGGAAGACTGACTTCCAGGCAACTAGGGTGAGGATCTTAAGCCCACACCCACAGTGACACACCTACTCCAACCAGGTCACACCTCCAAATGGTACCCCACTCCCTGGTCCAAGAATATACAAACCATCACAAGACCTAAACAGAGAATTCTCACTAGATAATCTCAAATGGCTGAGATACACTAAAGATATGTTCCACATCCTTAGTCAAGGGGAAATACAAATCAAAACTACTTTGAGATTCTATCATACATCTGTCAGAAAGGCTAAAATCAATAACTCAAGTGACAGCTCATGCTGGCAAGAGTATGGAGCAAGGGAACACTCCTCCATTGCTGGTGGGAGTGGAAATCAATAAGTGGGCAAGATCCAGCTATACTACTCTTGGGCATACACCTTAGGGATACTCCATCTGACAATAAGAACACTTGCTCAACTATGTTCATTGTGGCTTTATTCATAGTAGCCAGAAACTGGAAGCAACCTAGATGGTCCTCAACCAAAAAATGAATAAAGAAGATGTGGTATATTTATACAACGGAATATTACTCAGCTGTTAAAAAATGACATCATGCCAGGCGTGGTGGCACACGCCTTTAATCCTAGCACTTGGGAGGCAGAGGCAGGTAGATTTCTGAGTTCGAGGCCAGCCTGGTCTACAAAGTGAGTTCCAGGACAGCCAGGGCTATACAGAGAAACCCTGTCTCAAAAAACAAAACAAAACAACAACAACAATAGCAAAATGACATCATGAAATTTGCAGGCAGATGATGCAACTAGAAAAAAATGACTCTGAGCTAACCCAGAAAGACAAATATGGTTCGCTTATAAGTGGATATTAGCTGTTAAGTAAATGCTAATCAAGCTACAATCTGCAGACCCAGAGAGGTTAGGTAAAGAGGGCTTGGGAGGGGAAGCATAGATCTCCCCAGGAAGGAGAAATAGATTTTATGGGTGCACTAGGGACAGGTGCCGGAGGGGGAGGGGATGGAGGGAGAGAGTGTAGGGAGAGACAGCTGGAATTGGGGGCCTTAGGAGTGTGGGAACCTAGTGCAATGAAAAACTTCCTGGAATCTGTGAGGGTGACCCTCGTGAGGACTCCTAATAATGGAGGATACTGAGTCTGAACTGGCCATCTCTTAGAGGAGCCTGGCAAAGCTTTCAGTGACAGGTTGGGGTTGCAATTGTTGAGGTTGGTCAAGGGAGCAGGGAGTCCAGTGGAGAGGTTGTTGGTCAAGAGGGGGGTGTCCTGTGGAGATCCTTAAATATCTCAGGCTAATGCCAGGACAGAGGGTTTGTTGCTCTCCACAAACTGACAGTGGGACTCCACTGCTGAAGGCAACCTCCACAGTTTATTGAATCATAGAGAGGTCCAGCTGGTGCCTGGATGGAGCCTTCACCCCTGCATACTAGTCTCTGGTACAGGAAGGTACTCTTCAGGCTATGGAAAAAGAAACCTGGACACCAACTCAGCCATGAAACTCCACCTATAATCAATCTGCTCGGCCTACAAGAAGGGCTGGAGCAATGGTGGTGTTGTGGGAGTGATCAACTAGTGTCTGACCTAACTTGAGGCCCACTCCACCAGAGGGAACCCAGGCCTGACACTACCTGGATGGCCAGAAACTGGAGACTGGGTAGTTTAGAGACCTAGGATAGAGCTAAGCAAGTCTGGCAAAAACAAAACAAAACAAACAAAAAGCAAAACAAAACAATGAAATTACTTCTAATGATATTCTGCTGCATATATATATATATATATATATATATATATATATATATATATACACATATAGATCTGCTATATATATATAGTTCTGCTATACCTATAGATCTGCTATATATATATATAGATCTGCTATACATATAGATCAGCATACATATAGAACAGCATTTACTTAACTGCTATACATATAGATCTGCTATACATATACATATAGATCTGCTATACATATACATATAGATCTGCTATACATATACATATAGATCTGCTATACATATACATATAGATCTGCTATACATATACATATAGATCTGCTATACATATACATATAGATCTGCTATACATATAGATCGGCGCCTTGTTCAGTCATCATCAGAGAGGCTTCCTCCAGCAAGCAGCAGATGGGAGCAGACAGATTGCTGTGAGGCCAGGGTTAGCCTGGGCTACTAGTACATTTCAAGGTAATGTAGGCTACAGAGACGCTCAAAATAAACAAACATGGCATAAAACAAAAACTTAATTGAGATTCCATCTTACCCTTAAGAATGGAATCAAGAAAAGAGAAAATAAAAAATGTTGGCAAGAATGTAGGGAGAAAGGAACGTAACTGTGTAACTGTTGGTGGGGATGTAATTAGTCAAGGCCCTGTGGAAGCCAGCAGGGAGGGTCTAGAGAGATGGTTCCATGATTAAGATCACTGCTGTTGAAAAGGACCTGGGTTGGATTCCCAGCACTCAAACAGAAGTGCACAACTTCCTGTCTCTCATTTCAGAGGAACTGCTGCTCTCTTTTGGCTGCCAGGGGCACTGCGTGGTGCACAGACATACATGCAGGCAAAACACCTGTACACATAAATAAAAATAAATCTCAAAAAAAATTTTTTAAAGATTTATTTATTTATTATTTGTAAGTACAGTGTAGCTGTCTTCAGACACTCCAGAAGAGGGCATCAGATTTCGTTACGGATGGTTGTGAGCCACCATGTGGTTGCTGGGATTTGAATTCTGGACCTTTGGAAGAGCAGTCGGGGCTCTTACCCGCTGAGCCATCTCACCAGCTCTCAAAAATTTTTAATTGAAAATACAAGTACCAAACAATCTAGCAATACCACACTTAGGTACATACCTGAGTCAGGTTGCTATAGAGACACCCACATTATTCTCACTTCCACAACAGCCAAAAAATGGAATGAGCCTGTCAATGGGTGAGTAAAAAATAATGTACCTACACATGATATGTTCTCAACAATAAAGGATGCAATTATGTTCTTTGCAGGACAATGCACATAACTGGAATCAAGTTTACATGAAATAAGCCAACGTCAAAACCACGTTTTCGTCGTCTGTGTGGGAATCAAAGAAACAAAGGACAGTGAATTAAAAGTGTGTGTGTGTGTGTATATGTGTGTGCATGTGTTAAACACCTGGAGGGGAAGAGGTGAAGGTGGAGAAAGATATGATTAATATAGGGATGAATACAGCAGTGGCTATTATATGTATGGAAATATCAATATGAAACCTCTGTATAATTTATACTAAAATTGATTTGTACAGTTATAGTTCATCAAAAATTCTACTTGTGTTGGAAGCAGGAAGGTTTTTGAAGAGAACTGCTGTTTCTGCCAGGTAGAGTTACTAAGAAGTAACTGATGGTCACAGCAACATATACCATTGTGAGCTGTCAGTGGCCTTGGACCTACCAATCATTAAGTCTTTCACTTGTACACCTTGGGAAACACTCCTTACAAGCTGTCTCCAGGGCCTGCCCTCGGGACTGGACCCAGATCCCTATCTAATAAGTAAACCTCTTCTACTGCAGGTTCTTCCCCAGGGCTCCCAGCCTTTGCCCAGTCAATCCTGCCACTGGTGGGTTTCTATGGCTTGCTTTTGATTATTGAGAGCAACCAGCCCATGTAGCATCTCCATGCTTCTTGTCTTTTTAGAAATGGAGTATGTCACCGCAGGAAGTACAGAGCTTCAGGCAAGTAGGTCCAGTTCAAATCCCACCAAGGTATCTTCCTGGTCTAACAGTGTGGGTATGTGGCTTACCTGGGTTCCACTACCCCCATTCAGGTCAACCCTGCTTTTCATGGTGGCTCTGAGGAGTGCTGGGTAAACAGTGCACTGGCTTGGGACAGTAACCACGGACACAGCGACTGTCTGAGGCAGCTCTGAACCCTGATGAATGAAATAAAGAAACGAGTAGGCCTGGTGACAACACGTTTATTTCCGTGCCCTGTTGTGTGACTGGGAGGTGCTTTTTTTTTTTTTTTTCACCTTCCAATAACTCATTAGGTCGAAACAATAAAAACTCCAGACGGTAAACTAGTGGTTTATTGTTGCTCATGAGCGTAAGTAAACAGACAATGGTACCACATAAAGGAGTTTTTAAACACGTCTAACCTTTTGGCAGCATGAACCACTAGACTTTGGCAATAGCCTGATCAGATTCCTAGGCTTCTAAAGCTTGTGGCTATCTTCAGACACAATGGGACGGAGGTCAATTTAATGCTTGAGCTTTAAAAATTTAACAAGGATTCTTGGGAAATTGGTAAAGGCCAACCTTACTCAAGAGTGCCTTAGTTTGCATCTGTGTGAAGGACAGCTGCTTAAAGTGAGAGCAGCCGGTGGCCACCCTCCACTAGCAGCAGTCACTGGCTTAGGTGGACTTAGCGTTTGGTTGAAGATAATTTCATTATCTATTTATATTAAGTAGTTATAAAGGAACCTCTTCTGCCCTGAAGAACCTCATGCAGATCTCAAGCCAAAGCATTCAGCAGTAAGCTCAGCCTCCTGTTAGACTCGGCCATTCTCCAGCAGCGGCATCGTTCCCCTTACAGGCCTTTTATTCCCACCTTCAGATCTTACAGTGTCTGCTTTCTGAGGGTTTGGTACAGGTAACAAACAAGTATTCACACTAGAAGAGATCTATGACTGTGTGGATCACCAAGGATGAGATCTACATGTAATCAGGACTTGACACTGTTGGAAATAGACGAGACAGGAGTTCTCAGATCCTAGAAAGTATTATGGCTAAGGAAGCAGAGAACCCAAATAAGAATGCCAGCTCTAGGAGACTAACTCAGCAGCATAGTGAAATGAAGGTGCTGACTCAGGGATGAGCTCACCAACAGGGAACAGGCACCACATAGCATTTCTTTGGAGGTTAAAGTGCAGGCTATGAAATGGCATAGAAAACAGTGCATGAAGTAGTGCAATCCCAAGGTGCCATAGCTTTTGTTCATGACGCATAGCCTATTTTTCATATGTCCATTTTCTCTAAAAAAAATCCAGCTGTTGTGACACCTTTTAGCTTATTTATTTAGGCATTAAACTCTGTTTTACCCACTCTTGGGGCTACATAGAATATTTTACCATTTTAACACATAGAATATAGCGCATACATCTTGAAACTACTGAATTAAGGCAAGCCCCTGTGAGTTCAGTACTCCAAAAATCATGTTTTACCAAAAAAAAATTGTTGACTTGGACTAGTGGCTTTCGACACGGGGCAGCCAAACAGTCTTGACAACAGAAGTACTGTTAATCGCCCCCTTACCTCCAGGCTCTCTCTACAGCAGAAGGGCAGTTTAGAGAGTTTCTGTAACCCATGATGAGTGGAAACCATGTGAGCAAAGTGTCTGGGGAAGCAGAGGAGGGTCGGCTGGACAAGGCCTGTTCTCCTCCCCTCCCGTCCATTCTTTTCATGTGTGTATGCCTGTGTGTAGTGTGGACGTGGGTAAACTTATGAATGGGAATGGCCCATGCAAACAGAGGAAGATCCTGCCAGGAAATGCAGGAGGTCTTTCCCAGGAGGCTGGTTAAGTTTTCCCAGGGCAAGCCAGTTTTAGCTGTTAAGACAGTGCCTGATTTGGAGACTCCAAATACCACTATGGTCTCCCAAAGTGAGCATTACAGCCCCCCCAATAGCTGTCTTAATAAATGGTGAAGACAACCTCCTAGCATGTCAGCTACTCTGAGGGAAGCTTAAGGCAAGAGCTTTATTCTCAAAGTTATAGTCATGAAAGAGTGCAGCTCCATCTGATGGGCTGGAGATCACAGGCTCGCACTGTAGAGCCTTCCTGCTTACTCTGTAAGTGCTCATAAAAGCCATGTTCTCAGACTAGCTCATGGAAGACTAGAGGCTACACTTAGGCTAGCTGCATGTAGTTTGAGAAATTTTTAGTAATTATTGAAGAAATAATTTGAGGCTTATTTTCTTTGATGCATAAGGATTATACTTTGAATCCTGTATACTGCTGCTTCAGTCTTCCTCTCCCAGAAGAGCAGACTGGCAAAGCCAAGCTAAGCGCTCAGTGGGCCTCCTCCAAGGCTACAGTGATATGGCTACATTCTAGGATTGCAAAAGTGAGACCTGCTGAGAAAAGAAGATCCAGACAGGGACCTTTATGGATGACCTTGCTGACAAATCTTTTAAGGAAACTGTTTATTTTAAAATTACCTTCCCAATAAACCATGAAACACTTGGATACCATGTTTCTCACTGAAGACACACTACATTGTAGATAGACTTTCAAAGTCAGAGACTTGAACAGAACCCAAAGGAGAGTGTCACTTGGTAAAAGAGCCTAAAGGATGCATATAACGTGTCACGTGGGACGGATGACAACCTTGTGCTTTTCTCCCACTGTGGGGTTTACCAAAACCTTAGGTTAACACAGGTGTCAACTTTCACCTGGAAAGGGATAGTTTTTACTATCTTACACCTACATTTACTATAAATAAACAAAGCAACAGATGTTTAAAAGAACAAAACTACATAATTTAGTACATAATTAAAATAAAAATATGACAGTGATAGTTGAATGTTTCAACAATATACAACCGGGAGAAAGAACCATTTTATACAATTTGGAGGTTGTTAAAGTGACCACTCAGGAGGCTGACAGTGCAAGACAGGCTTTCCAGTTACAAGCTCAAAACAGGAGTGCAAACAAGACTAAAGCTCTGTTCAGAGTTATATGAGAGCTTGAAAGTGGTATGAAAACGCTTCCCTCAGGTCATGCCCCAGAAATGGTACAATTTTCTTCAATGAACTTTCCCTCAGTTGGGTCCCTACTAAGTCATGGTTGACCCAGGAGCACAGAGCTGAGTCAGATCAGAGGTCTGATGTCTATAGAAAGAGCCTTGGATTTGAGGTTCTGCCTTAGCCAGTATACCTGAACCCTACAGAGAAGAGATACATCAATGGACTCTAACAGTCTCTTGTGCCTGTAAAACTGGAGGACAAATGGACTGACAATTCTCCCCCAACAGGAAGGCTGCTGAGTGCTTAAATCAAGGTCGGCGCAGCTCTAACAAGTGGAGAAGTCTAGAGGTTCAAGATCAACACCAGCGCAGGAGTTGTGTGAAGTGTGCTGCCTAGGCAATGCATGCATCCATCCATGCAAATGGAGGACACGGCCCCAAAGAAAATGGAAAGCATATACCTAACGCCTGGAGACACCCTTGCCAGTAGTTTATAAAAACAGTCGCTACTGTAGATCCTCCTCTACAGCCAACACTCTCAGTCCTTCTGTCACCTATCACTTCAATACCAAAGTACTAACCGCGTCTCAGACATTCCAGACAAAGGTCACTTATAACAAACAAAAAGTCAACTTTAAAAAAACAAAAACAAAAACAAAAACAAAAAACAAAAAAAAAACAAGATAGTGTCCATTTAAAAAGTAGATTTTTTTCTTTCAAGTGAACAGGACATTTTATGTATTAAACTTAACTTTTAGTCTGTCAAGAATGGGTTTGTTTAAAATCCATATGTAATGTGCATATATGCAGAAACAAATAAACTTAACACATCACCTGCACAGGAACAAGGTTAGCCCCCAAACATGATAGAATGGGCATGGTTAGTACAAATCTATTGCAAGGTAAGAAGGGTCTGTGCACCAGCTCCACCAGAGAAGTGCAAAGGATGCCAACCACAAGAGCCAAGTGTAAGTTGTGTCTGATCGCCTGGAAGCCTAAGGACACCATGTTGCTCCGATATCCTGACAGGAGTAACTGCTTAAACTCTCAGCCATGGACGTCGTCCTCTGGAGCTAGAGCCATATTCCAATCTACTTTCTATTCCGAAGTCGCTTGGATTTCCTAAGAGAGTCTATGGCTTCTGTTGCCTTCCTTCGTTTCCGAGGGGACTCCTCACTCTGCCCAGACCCTGAGGAGGTTCCTACTGCACTTTCCATGACTTCCCGGAGCTTGCGTTCCAGCTCTGCCAGCCGTGCGTTCTGCTCGCCTATGATCTGGGTCTGCTCGAGCAGTTTCTGGTCTTGGTCTTGAAGCTGTTTCTGCTGTTCCTGCACTTTGCTGCGAAGCTCAGAGATCTCACGCCTGAGGACAGTCACGCCAGCACCGTTGGTTCTGACCTGCTGTTGCAGTTTGGTGACCTCTTGTCTGGACGGGTTTTGTTTGGAGAAGAGCTGCATTGTTGTCAGGGCTGCAGATGGTCCGGGAACTGTGGAGAAAGCATTTAAAAGGGCTAATCATTCCTGTTTCCTACTGGGACAATTCGGCTTACTTTAGGTTCTTGGGTTTAATAATAGAAAATTCACTTTAAGTCAGCAGGTGTGGTCACATGCAAAGAGTTAGCATGAAATGGATCTAGAGAGCATAATATATCCAAAACCCAAGAAGCAGGGAGCTGGGCAAGTAGCCTTACAGCAAGACATGTGCAAAGCATCCTCAACACCAACCCAACAAAATGTAGTTAAATGAAAAGATAAAGATGCTATCAAGTTATACAGGGTGGTTATTAGAAACTGAAGATATAATCAAGATGCCTCCAGAGGAGAGCTGCTGTGGTGGTGGTGCACAGCCACGTTCTCAACACCAGAGAGGCAAAGGCATGATGATCACCATGAGTCTGAGGCCAAGACAGGGTACACAGGTAGGCTGAGGCCAGCTTGGGTATAAATACACACTGAGACCCTGTCTGAAAAAGCAAAAACAAAGCTAAAAAAAACAAACAAACAAACAAACAGCCATACCTGGAGGAGAGCCCATGAGTCTTCCCGACACATCTGATCCTGGCAATTTCCTCTTCAGAATTGGAACAATCCTCTCATCAAAGTACTCCATCGCCATGGAGGAGATGTCCCGTAACTCCTGCAGCACCTCATGAGCTCGCTGAGGGGCTCTGGTAGAATTGACATATCTCAGTACACGGTAAATCTCATCAATCACCTACAATATGAATTCTCATTAGTACTTTTTGAAGTTTAAAAAAAGAGATTAGCTAAATAGTAAGGTTACCATCTTAGAGTTGCTGTGAGGATGTATAGAGCATTTAAACTCATAAACTTGTCATGGAGAATCCACAGAATAGGCTTTTGGACTTCCTACAATACTTTACGCTAAGACTTAGTAAGCATCTTTACTGTTCCAGGGTACTGTGCTAAAGCTAGATTCAGAACAAAGAAGATACAGTTCCTGCCCCAAAGTAAATCAGGGCATCTGGGGAGACACATGAATATACACAATACAAGAGCTACATGGACTGCTAAAGAAACTAGAGAATTAAATAGGCATTCAATTCTTCCTGGAGTAGGAGTAGGGACTACCCATGCCTGCACTCCAAATGCAATTCTGTCCCCAAGCCCCAAGAACTCAGTCTGATTCCTCTTTCTCTTGTGCACTGCCTCCACATGTTCCATCCCTTAAAACTCTGTTTCTCTAAGAGCTGACAAAACTTAGAATGTGTTTCCAGGCAACACTTTCTCACCGAGACCAGAGGGCAGCAAAAGGCCATGCGGGGAGAAGAAACACGTGCTTACTTCGTGGGTTCCTAACTCCCTCCACTCCTACTTGAAAAGTGTGCTCTCAGCTTTTCTTCCCAAGAGGGTACTGTTCACACTTCAGTGGCTTCAGCACAGACCCGGAAACAGTGATTCACATCTTTGAAGACCACAGTCCAGGTAATGTCTATTGCAATGGGACTTTATATCATGAGACCTGGGGCTATAATGTAAACCATTCTGCTATCAGTCTCAACCCTCCTTGAATCATACATGGTCCTCTCGATGCATTTATCTCAACTCTGGGTCAGTCATGTAATCTACCTTCTCTTCTTGACAAGAATAAATATATAATACTAGTTAAAAGGAAACACAAAATCTAGCATAATAGCACCTGGACAAATCCTAGCTCTTCCTGTTTTCTAGACTAAGTTCGAGGTGATGGTCCTTTGTATAAAGATGACTTCACCCAAGTGGCCAGTGTTGTAGGCAAGGACTGACAAGGAATACATGAGGTGGAGTGGAGCACAAAGCAGTCCTGATGGGAAGCGAGGCACACTGTGTTGAACTCAATCAGTAGCTAGAGGCAGGCCAGGAGTACAAGAGACAAATGTAGATATGGGTGGGTTCCAGCAGGGAACAGCACTAAAGGGTCTGGGCAGACAAAGGGAGAACATAAGGCCCTGGGAGTCACGGGTGCAACCAAGAACCCAATGGCTACGCTGTGCTCCTCTACCGTTACTACTCCATTTAGGGCTCATGTTATAAGAAAATTAATTTATCAGGAGGTTATTCAAGTATCTTGCTAGAAAGCCAATACATGCAATTCCTTTTCTTGGACTAATCATGCAAGCATAGTTTAAAATAAACACAAGTATTTCTACAACGTTTCAAAGCATTTGTGTAAAAAATCCAGTGAGTGGGGATGGTAAGATTCTTAGTCTTAGCCAGGCATGGGGTGGACATCAGTCATTCCAGCTCTCAGGAGGCATCAGCTGGCCCATCTCTGAGGCGCCTCTACATCAAGTTTCAGGTTGGTGAGGGCTATACAGTGAGATTCTGTCTCAGAAACAAGATTCTTATTCTTATGAGGTTTGGGAGAAGAAAAACAAAACAAACAACCACCACCTCCCTCCTCCCCAAGGCTAAGTAACACCACAAAGGAAGAGGAGGGGGAAAGCAGAGGAAGTAGCACAGGGAAACATTAGAGAAGGGCCAGGAAGCTGTCTTTGACACCTTTGAGAATGAATGAGGAGACAGGACTGGTTCGCTGAAGTCTGAGAGGGAAAGATTAAGGTCAGTTGGCATGGCTCATCTAAGGCGTTCAAAGCCTACAAATGGAGGATTTCATATTACAGATACAGAAAATGTTAGGATGCAACTAGGGTCCAACAGCCTTCTGCAACAGTTACCAGTGCTAGTTACACATATGGAACCTGCATATGTTGAAGACATTCACACAGTAGATATAGAAAACTGTAAGAGATCCAAGGCAGAGCCAGCTTTGTAAAAGACTGCTCCTGCTGACTAATGCGTCACATGCTTGGGCTAGGGTAAACGAGTTACTTTATTTTGTGTCCAAACAGCACATGTGGGTTATAAATAAGGAAAACATTGTAACAGTTGATTGATTTTTGGGTTTTCTGTTAGTTTTTATGCCATCTCAAGGGTTAACATACTATATCTAGCTCTGTGAAACTAAATCATGCCCTGTCTTAATTTGCCCCCAGGTTTTTGTGTATTCTGATCTTTTGATCCTTTTTCTAGAATGTTTTCCTTGTATATTTTTCCCATAACATATTTATCTCTGAAATTCTTCCAGTTTAAATCACATTAATATACTTATCAAACTTTTTTGTTTGTTTTTCTGTTTTGAGACCGGGCTTCTCCATGTAGCCCTGGCTGTCCTAGAACTCTGTAGACCAGGCTGGCCCTCAACTCACAGAGATCTATCTGCCTTTGCCTCCCAAGTGATAGGGTTAAAGGCATGCACCACTACCTCCTGGCTTCATCAAAGGTTTTATTTTCTCTTCAGAACACCACACACTGTAAACACACCTTTTTTGTTAATCCGTCTTCCTCGTAACATAAAAGCTAACAGAAGAGACCATGGCCAGTTCACTCCTGGATACAGAGAGTTCCACCACAACTGGCACATACCAGCTACTTCTAAGTATTAACTAAATAAGGGAAAACAATAATCTAATATTTATATTGCTTAATATTGACCTAGACAAGTGAAACTGTTTTGGGGCAAGCAACAAGGTTATGTTCAAATTAAGGTCATGGGTTTTAGAGGGCGGGTTGCTTTGAACACACATTCAAGAGTTAACAAGATGACCCGGGCGTGGTGGTGCACACCTTTAATCCCAGCACTCGGGAGGCAGAGGCAGGCGGATTTCTGAGTTGGAGGCCAGCCTGGTCTACAAAGTGAGTTCCAGGACAGCCAGGGTTACACAGAGAAACCCTGTCTCGGAAAAACAAAAACAAACAAACAAACAAACAAGGTGACTACTGAGAGTGACTTCTCAGAATACACAATTCTCACATGTGCTTCTTCTATGTTTAATCAGGCGTCCTCAGCTTTATGACTAAATCTCTACATATTATGTATATGCACTTATTGGTAGACTAATAATATTTGTAGCATGTTTGGTCTAAACTGACAGTGTTTCTTTTATGCAGGTATGGAAAGACAGATCCTACCCAACAGTAATTCTGTGAATGACTCATAAATAGCAAGCACACATTAGACAGATCAGTGATATCGCTTCTCGGCCTTTTGGCTAAGATCAAGTGTAGACACTTCAGTGAGTTCCATGTACTCAGAAGGCAGAGGTCTGACCTGCTTAGAACTGGACAGTCTACTGAAGGACATGAAAACAGGTAAACTTGCAGCAAACAGGTGAAAGCAGGTAAGAGAAAAGGCTTATCAACACCCGACTGAAGAAACAATGTGCTCAGTGTGGTAGCCAAGCCTGAAAGCCCAGTGTTCAGGGGTCTAAGGCAGAAAGACCACGAATTTAGGGCCAGTCTAGGTTACATAGTGAGATCCTATTTGAAAAAGCATGAATGAATGAATGAATGAATGAATGAATACAACAAAACAAGGAAAAGTAAAGAAATGGAGCTGAGATAGGCAGATGGCATAAATGGAGAGGCAACAAGACGGGCAATTAACATGTGTGATACTATAGTCTAGTCATTTATTCTATGGTATGCTCTTATAAACAAACATCAGCTGGGCATGGTGGCCTAGCTTTAATCTCAGTAGTCTAGAGGCAGAGGCAGGCAGATCTTTGTGAGTTTGAGGCTAGCCAGAGTTACACAGTGAGACCCCGTTGTCAAAATAGAAACAAAAACCAACAACTAAAACAAACAGTATATTGTTAATGTTTTTCATAACATACCAAAGGAAACTGCTAACATATTAAATTATATTTGTAAACTAAACTATGAAACATTTTTATTTTTATTCTATTCAGTTCTCTATATACAGCTAAGTATCTCTTTGCATCTAAGTTTCTATTAGGAAAGGTCATATTTTCAAACCTTATTACAGAGATTTTAGTGCTATGGGATAATCCATGTTTTCAGTAAAATCTCAAATGATTTTTTTCCTCTGTCTAACAGTAAAAAAATAGAGGGTATGATGAAAGACAAGCAAAAGCCAAACTGTGACACTCTGTGGCAGAACTGTATGTTCTGTCCTGAGCCAGGGAGCTGCAAAGGCACATGCAGAGCACACAGCACTCACCACATGTAAAATGTAGTTCAGGGTGGAGAGATGGCTGGGCAGTTAACAACACTTCTGCTCCTGCAGAAGACCAAGGTTTGGTTCCCAGCAGCCATAGGGTGGCTGCCACCTGATTGTAGCTCCCATTCTTGGGTTCTGATGCCCCATTCAGTTCCATATGGGTAGTGTATGCATGTGGTATACACATACATGCAGCCAAAACACTTCTACAAATTAAAATTTATTTAAGAAATATTGTATGTGCATTGGTGTTTTGCCTGCATGTATGCCTGTGTGAGCGTGTTGGATCCCCTGCAACCAGAACTATAGACAGTTGTGAATTGCCATGTGGGTGCTGGGAATTGAATGTGGATATGCCTGATAGTTTTGAGAGAGGGTTTCAGTACACAGCCACAGCTGATCCGTTTCTCCAGCCCTACAAATTAAAATCTTAAAAAAATTTATTTATTTATTTGTTTTGAGAGAGGGTCTCACCACATAGCCATGGCTGCCCTGAAACTTGCTGTGTAGGCTAAGTTGACCTTTAACTCATAGAGATCTGCTTGCCTTTGCCTCCTGAGTGCTATGATTTAAAGGTATGAGTCCCATGTTTGGTCTTAAATTAAACAGACAAAAACAAAAATAAAAACAAAACAAAACAAAACCCCTTTAAAAACTTAGTTCAATTTCAGAGCAATCTGATCATCTCTCATAAACTGGTCTGGAGTCTGGTGGGGCACACTTGTGACCCTAGTATCCCAAAGCAGGGGAACCATGAAGAGTCAACCTGGAGAGCCTACATCCAAAATAAAACAAAACACTCCCCCCAAAACCAAGCAACAATAGCAAAAAAACAAAAAACAAAACAAGTATTTCCTTTGAGATATAGCAGAAAGCAGACCTCAAGCAGGTTATCTTAACAGCTGTTTGTATGACTTTTGAGTAATACACCACATACCAAATCCTACCTAGGCCTTAAGCAATAAATTAAGTTATCTGAAATATTCCTGTGTTTAAAGAGTGTGGCAGACGCCCACTGTGAATCACTAACACATGTTCAAACTGTAAGGTAGTAAGTAAGACTGACCACTTGTGCCTCCAGGCATCTGTGGGCAAGCGTTTATCTGTTAAAATCTACAGGTGAGCCATCATTAGAACCCTTCTCACTCCCATCTTCATGCTATCCACCTTTGTCTTTCACTTGGGATTCCTTTAAATCAACTTCACCCTTCCAACTCTTTTAATTTTTAAAAAATATCTTCCATAGTCAAAATGGTTCTGAATATCCCCTGTAAAGCATGTGTTTGAATAACTTTTCTTTTTCTTTTTTTTTGTTTTTCTGGAGACAGGGTTTCTCTGAACTTTTCTTATCTCACTTAGTGGTGTTATGTTTTTCAATCCTTACATGAGTGCCTCAGTGCTAAAGTACCAAAAATGTGCTGTCTGGCAACCTAATTTAAATTACACTGTTCTTCTCTTCCTTCAGCAACTTAATAAAAGTGCTGACTAAACAATCCCCCCCCCCCCCAAAAAAACCATTCTAATAAAGTAAAGGAATGTAATTTGGGGGGAAAGAAATCATATACTAAGCCAACATTACATGTTAAGAAGAGAATTTGTTAGAATGTTTATTAATGTTTCCATCAAGAGTGACTTCCAGAGGCACTCCCGTTAAAGGCTTGGTCCTAGTTAGGTGTTACAAATAGTAAAAAACTTTTAAGAGGTGAAGCCTAATAGAATGAGTCAAGTCATTCATTAGGTGTATATCCATCCCAGAAGTGGCTACTCTGACCCCTCTTTGAAGATGGTCTTCACTTTCCTTCCTGTACACAATGGCCTCCACAGTCCATGTTCCCAGTGTTGTACTACACAGCAGAGCCAAGTAGCCACAGACAGAAAAGTGTAATTTATGGGTTAGAATGAATCCTTTCTCTTTAAGTTTCTTATCTCAGGGACTGGGTACAGTAATGCACAGAGAATGCAAAGTTCTGAGTTCAACATCTGGAAATTAAATGCTCTATTCTGTTATTTTGAAGAGTATGTGGTTATACTTAAGAGTAAGGAATTCTTAAAAAGACAATGGTTATTAAGAAGACAATGGTTATTAAAAAGACAATGGTTATTAAAAAGACAGACAATGGTTATGAAACAACCTAAATACTACTAAGCTTGTTAAGCGACTTTTCTTTGACTGCTTTTTGTTTGTTTTGGTTTTTTAAGGCTTTTCTGAGTCCTTGAATCCAAGAGATCTGCTTGCCTCTGCACCACCACTGATGGATTAAAGGTATGTATCTCCATGCCTGACTTAAATTAGCTATTTTAGTAAGAAATATAAAAAGTAACAGCAAAACATTAAAAAAAAAAACCAATTATTGAGTATACATGCTGTTGTTTTAGATAAAACATAAGCTATTATAGAAGGTCATTTTAAGAAACAAACAAAAATCCATGTATGATAAAACATGTGTCTGAATAAAAATAAAAATTCTTAGTTCTTTCCAGTCAAGTACTTATTTGCTGGAAGCAAATCCCCTTGTGCAGCAATGGGCCTGTAGTGAGGAAGGCGGGAAGTAAGCAGTGGGTGGCTGAGAGGCCGCATGCTGGAGTCAGGTTAGGCCTCTGGTCTCTTACCCATGACTCAGAACAGGAATGGCCATGAGCATTCGTGGCTGTGGGAAGCAAGGACAGAAACACATATGAAAGTGCTCTGACAATGAGCGTGTGCTTCCGAAACACAGCATAGTCCAGCAATCGCAAGAGAGGGGACAGAAGAAATCCATGTTCCGAGGTGAAGGTCATAGAAAGGTGAACTCTACTGCGAAGGCCCAGTCAAGGGGCTGCCGAGCAGTGCTGAGGACTCAGCATCTGCAGGCCTGAAGATGTGTTCACTAGTGCCTACTGGCCGTTTCCGAAAGGAGCTCAACTGGACTTCACTGCAGCTGCTCAGGCCGTACACAGCTGCTTCAGCCATGTAAACCCACATTAACACTGGCAACAACTGCAAAGACCACATACATAAGACTCATCTTTGCAGGCACCCAATCCAGCCACAGACCCCTCTGTTACAGCTGGCTGCACATTCTCTGATGGGAGGAAACTGGAAGCTGGGTCTCAGATGCTTCTATTACTAATACTGAGACTTGAGTGGCAACTGTTTACTGGGGGGACAAGCACATAGACTCAAAGGACTTTGAGCTGCACACAGAGAGTTAAGGGCTATACACAGATAAGATCTCATAGAAAGAAGTAAAGATATAACAAGGAAGATTTGAAATAAAATTATAAGCCACCAAGAAAGATGTTATTGCAAATTGAGAATGCAAACAGTATTGCCTCTGTAAAGTATTTATGGAAATAACCTCATTAGGTATTAATAAGTTCCAAGCACTGAAAGGACTTTTGCCAGTGTCTATCGAGAAGCAAAATGATCTTTAAATCCATTTCCACTGCTTCTATATCTCACTTAAATCCACACTTAATTCGACAATGAGGGTGCTTCCAGAAGTTTCAGGTCATATAGTATGGTGGGGAAGGGGGATTCACTTACTTACTAAATGTCATACTTAGTGCGGTAAAGGGGCCTACTCCTTAGCTCTGGTATATTGCCACAAAACAAGTATTTCTGGTCAAATTTGAAAACTTCTAAGCTCATCGTTACAAAACACTTCTCAAACAAAAATCAAACCCAGCATACCCTCCACCCTACATTCCCCCAGACTGCAACAGTCTTGAAGGCAACACAGCCTGTCTTGCTCAGGGCAGTAATTCTGGTATTTTGACTGTAAAGGTCAAAATGTTTTCTTAACTATGAACCCTTACCAAGACTTTCACTTCCTTCTGGCAATCTATAATTAGAATTTTAAATGTTGGGATCACATGAATGATACATATTAGTAACTGCACAGAAAAGCTAAACATAGCCACTAATAGAAAGTCCTTTAGGTTAAGTAATTCTGACATCACAAACACCGCTTTAATGCTTGTGAGACAGTCTCTCCTGGGCAGCCCAGCCTGCTGGGTGTGCAGCAGTAGTTACCTTTCCTGGGATGAAGCAACAGAGGTTGGAATCCACATACTTCATGAAGGTCATATTCAACAATGACAGCCTCGTTTCTACAGCGGCAAGGATGTCTGCATGACGAGCTAAAGAATGGTTTCTCCTTTCTGACTCTCTCCTAAAATAACAATAAAAGTCACTGGCACCCATGAAAGCAGTAGTACAGGGTAAAATGTCAGCTAATCCGAGTAGCATAAACAGATGAACTTCAACATGCTAATTTAGACATTTGGAACTAGGTCAGAACTTTAATGCTCAGGTATCTTTAACAAGACATTGCTAACAAGACATCTGTAGAAAAGAAAATCACTTTGAAGACACAGTTAAAGCTGGCAGTGTAGCTCAGTGGTAAAGGACCCAGATGTGTAAAGAGATGATGTCTGTGTATAAGGGGATGCTATTCAGCAACGAAAGGTCAGCGCTAGAGCAGAGTGAACAGTGAGCTGTAGCAAGTGTGAAAAGCCAGGCACAAAGGGCTGCCCGGCACGGTCCTGTTTACTCCAGTGCTGCCGAGGCTCCGCGAGGCCCTGGGTTTGAACCACCACCACCACCACCCACACCCACACACAGAAACATTAGATTTCTTTTGTTGGCTATAGGAGGCCGCTGTGCATACACTGTAGCAATGCCACACCCTATTTAGTATGCAGTTACTCAGAGCAGACTTTATTTAGAGGGGCACAACCATCACCATTCTCTAAATTCAGCATACCTTCATCACCATGAAAAGTAAGCCTGGAACTCATCAGGTGCCCATCTGGCAACTCCTTGTGTCCTTCTGTGTATACTATAGTGCCTTTATATTTCCACAATAATTTTAAGATTAGCTGTCCAAAGTATATGTATGTATAGAGATGAGACTTGCTCAGTACTGTATAGTATTACAGATAGACCTGAGGAACACTGTTACATTAACAATATAAAATCTTCCAGGCCACAAACATACACACCTATTTTCTTTAATTTTTTGAGACCCTTTCTTTTCTTTTTTAAAAAAAATAATTGAGCCGGGCATGGTGGCGCACACCTTTAATCCCAGCACTCGAGAGGCAGAGGCAGGCAGATTTCTGAGTTCGAGGCCAGCCTGGTCTACAAAGTGAGTTCCAGGACAGCCAGGGCTATAAAGAGAAACCCTGTCTTGAAAAACCAAAAAAAAAAAAAAAAAATTACTTATGTTTATTTTATGTGCATTGGTATGCTGTCTGTAAGGGCATCAGATCCCTCGGAACTGGAATTGAGGCAGTTGTAAGCTACCGTGACGGTAGAAATTGAGCCTAGATCCTTTGGAAGAGCAGTCCATGTTCTTAATTGCTGAGCCATCTCTCCAGGCCCCTGCCACCCACCTCCTTTCTTTCTATTTTAGAGATAGGGTTTCTTGCAGCCCAGACTGGCCTCAAATTTGCTTACTTAAGGCTAGCCTTGAATTCCTGATCCTTTTGCTTCCACCAAATGCTAAGACCAAGTGCTAAGGTTATAGATGTGTACCTTTTTTTTTTTCCAAGACAGTGTCTATGTACATAATCCTGACTATCCTGGAACTCACTATGTAGAACAGGCTGGCCTCAAACTCAGAGATTCACCTGCCTCTACCTTCCAAGTGCTGGGATTAAAGGTGTGCACCCCCCCCCCCACTCCCGGCCTATGACTCTCGTTTCTTTTGTAAAGATTTATGTTTATGAGTGTTTTGTTTGCATGTGTGTCTGGGTGGAGTTCCTTATGGACAATGAGAGAGTTGCTTTTGAATGTTAGAAATCCTGCTCAGGCTGGACAAGTTAAGAACAAGAGTCCTTAACTGCTGAGCCATCTCTCCAGCCCTCTTTTTTAAAAATTTGAGACAGGGTTTCTCTGTGTAGTCTTGGCTGTCCCGGAACTTGCTCTGTAGATCAGGCTGGCCTCAAACTCAAGAATTCGTCTGGCTCAGCCTCCCCAGTATGTGGGTCACCACTGCCCGGGGAAGATCATTCATTTCTTGTGTACTTCTAGCTGATCTTTGTGCATTATAACCTCTAACAATACATTATTAGTGTACCTGTATCCAAGAACATGTCACCCTGGCACTGAGGGACACTTAGGTTCTCTCAGTTTTTGCCTCTTGCCCTGGCTACAACAACCAATAAAATGTTGAACAAAATGGCAATAAGAACAGATGACAAGAGGTAGTGTTTATTGTGATGGGATGTTCATTGCTATAAAGAGTTGAAACTTATATATGAAAAATCTGTGGTGGGAAACAAAACAAAACAAAACACCAAAAACCAAAGCACCAAACAAGCCCCCCCTCCCACCCCCTGCGGTGTGACTCAAGGCCGACGGCACCTGGAACAGACGCCACCTGGAACGTACCTTGGTAGCTGTGCTTTAACTTGCTTCTGGCACAGGTTATGAAACCTCTCCACTTTCAGAAACCCCTGATTCAACATTCTCTGACAGACCAAGTCCATTCTCTTACAAACCTATAAGCAGAGGGGAGACAGAATTTAAAAGCTAGATAAAACCAATAACCAAATCATCAATGATGAACTTGGGTGGGAAGGTTTCTGTGCTGGTACTGTTCCCAGAACACTGTCTAAGCTGAGTCCCTGCCAGTGCCATCAGTGCCATCAGTGCCATACAATTACTGTGGAGTCTCACGAAGAAATTACTAATGTTTGTGGCAAGCAGTACCACTTACTTAAGTGTATAGTGAATACCCTGTCTGATGGATGGAAGAGCAGTAAAATGATGTACCTGAAAGTTTTAAGTTTAAAACATTCCTTTTTATCAAAAACCAACCAGCCCCAGGTAAATTCAAATTGTTATTTCAAAAAATCTAAGCAGAATGAAAATTTTTATTTCTTCAAGTGATTTGGCTCATGATGTCCAAGGCTTTCATTAAAGACTATCCTAAACTTTATAGTAGAGGGTTTTTAATAGTTATCTTTTCTTCTGCTAAACTCATTTCCTGTACCAGATGCAGCACTTTGAAATCTTTGACTACTCTATATCACACTTTCTCTTGACTTTCTGCCAGGAAAGATGAGATTTTAGTCCTCTCTGTTTCTATTTCACATAAAAATATACTTCTTCTTCCTCACATTTCACAAAAATATTCAGTATTCACTATTAAAGGCAATGCCTACCACAGCCATGCCAATTATTAGAGGCTATCATGTGCTTCTTTGTGTCTGTGCTATTCCATTATAGCATCTATGCACAAATACATGCTATGTATTTGTTAAAATGAGATCCCTGAGACATACATGCAGATATACATGCAGACCAATCACCCATACACATAAAACTAAATCCAAAGCCACAGGAATAAGTTACCTGCAGTCTTACAGAGCCCATTTTGGGAATCTCTGTGGCTCTCCAGAACACTTTATAGACATTCAGTATGCTAATTTGCAATAAACATACTACTGCAACATGAATACTGAATATTTTTGTGAAATGCGAGGAAGAAAAAGTATATTTTTTGTGTGAAATAGAAGCAGAGAGGACTAAATTCTCATCTTTCATGGAAGAAAGTCAAAGATTTCAAAGTGCTGCATCTGGAACAGGAAATAAGTTTAGCAGAAGAAAAAAATGATTGAAAACCCTCTACTATAAAGTTTAGGGTATTTCTTGTCTCTGTAAACTCGGCAGCATTGCTAAGCTCTGAGATGGAAGGATTTTTTTTAAACAGCCACATATTCACACTCCCAAGGTCAGACGGTTATTACTGTAACAATTTGAAGACACTGCTGAAATTATTTGTTCCAAGTCTTGTTTCACTGGATCTGCTCATTCTAAAGGTCCCATGGCTTCTCCTTCCTCGTGAAGACATTCAGTAAAGCATGCTTTACTGATCTGAGTAGGTAAGAGTCACTAACGAGAATCCGGGTAAACACAAAAGTCACCCAAGGGACAAGGCACACGACTGAAGATCTGAAGGAACAAAAGTCAAGACTGCACACAGCACTACAGGCTGCAAAGGGACAAACTTTGGAATGAGTAAAGTACCAAACAAATACTTCTGAAGACAAATCAGGTGTGTAGGGAAAGGTGAGAAGAAATTTCCCAAGTCTTAAGGTAGGAAATCAGAAAATGAGAAATCATTCTGAAAAGATGATTCCCAATCTTTTAAAAGATGCGGAGACAGTTGTTGGCTGGTTATTTCTGTAGGTACTGCAATATTAAGGCTAAAAATGTTCTTCTGGAAAATCACTGGAGACAGCTAAAATCAATATAGACGAATCTCAGAGGAAACAGAAAAGTAGAAAAACCAATGCTTATAAATGATGCCTCCACTGACGTCTGAAGATGGAAGCTGCAAGAAAGGCTCAGAGAAAGGACAAAAACAGGAGAGGAAAAAACAAACCCACGTCACAAAGACAAATTAGAACAGTGCCACAGAAGCCAACACACAAAACCACAAAGCATTAGTCAACGGCGTCTGACACGCAGTGTTTATTAGTCCTTCTCCTTTCATGAATGCCCAATAAACACTGACAGCAGGGACAAAAAGGACACATGTATCCTTTGTTTAGGATTCAAAAGGGGGCAAAGTCATCTTAAAAAAAGACTGGATGATACTGCATTTCCTCATGGCAAACCATTTAATGATCACTGCTGCCAATGTATGTTAACTTGCAACTCTAAATTACCTCACTTAGGGTACAAGAGGCTCTGCGTTCAGTATAGCATAGCCCCAAGCACAGAACACAGCACAGTACACAGAACACAGAACAGTACAGAGAGCACAGCACACAGAGCACAGCACAGCACAAACAATTCCCAAACTGCCTCATCTGAAGTGTAGTTCTAAATTTAGGGGTATACTAATAATTTTCCAAGGCTCAGGGGAAAAATGTTGTTTCTCTGGTTATTAACATCATAATGTTAATCCTAGCAAATTGGTAGTCTCCCTAAGACACAAATTAAAAATACAGTGCATAATAAACAGAGATGATCCTATGTTATAAACTATCAGAACACATAGACAGCAGCTAGAATGGTGGAGAGGAGAGGCTGAGAGAGGTGGAGTGGAGAGAAAAGGCTCGCTCATCACTGGTCACTGGGCTCCATTTTGAGGCACACATGTCCTGGAGTGCAAGATAACCACAACACAAATCATGTACAGTGCACTTATAAAATGCCATGAAAAGACTTAAGATTTTTCCACTATAAAAGAAACTCAAAGTCTTGACATCATATTTATCCTAATTTGGACATTACACAACATGTTTGCCCAAACCAGTTCCAAGCATGATGGTACATGCCTGTAATCTCAGCATTTGGAAGGAAGAGCCAGTGTAGAATTCATGCCAGCCTGGGCTACATGTCAAGTCCAGGCCAGCTTGGACTGCACAGTGAGACTTTACCTCAATAAACAAACTAATAGTTTTTCAAATATGTACAAAAATGTATGCATCAACTTAAAGAATTAAGGCTGGAAACACAGTCAGAATGATGTAGGAGACAGTTTTTGGCAGCACTCCTGGTTTTTAAAAGTCACAGTCAATTCAAACGTGCCTGGTGCAAAATTAAGTATACATAACAGATGTATACATCTGTTAATTACCAGCTTCTATAGCTTAAAATTATTTTATATGTACAGGATTTTGCATGCATGTATGTGTGTGTACTATGTTCAGGCCTGATGCCTACAGAGGTCAGATGGTCCCCTGGAATTGTAGCTGGGAACAGAACCCAAGCCTCCTGGAAGAGCAGCAAGAGATCTTAACTGCTGTCTCTCCAGCCCCAGTTTTTCTAGCTTTATTGAGAAGGAAAAATAAATGCTATATAAGCATTCTTGGAAAAATACACACACACCCCCAAAAAAACCAACTCCAAGGGAGTTAATGAGACTCACCATTGTACAGAAATGACACTGTGGGTTCTTTGATCCTTGCTGTCTTAGTATTAGAAATGAATACAGGTTTCCCTAATATATTAGTTCCTTCAGGACTTACTATGCCATATTTATCCTTTTCAAAAGTTATGTTTAACTTAAGTGGTAATACATTTTTTTTACATACATCTGTTAAGAAATCTTTTTAGATTTCTTTGTCATCATGGTCTTTCTCAACAATGCAAGGCAACTGCACAATAAATTTATGAAACTTGAAATTTTCCTTTAATATCTTTGAAGGCTTTAGTTAATTCTAAGGTGCACATTTTAACACTTGGCCACTTATAATATATGATGCCTTTTAATTTACAGCATTTTCTCCTCTGACGCCTTAGCTGTCTTGAGAAATGCTACCCCAGAAGTCTTCAATTTTGTTTAGGATGTTGTAAAGACTTTCGGATGTAACTTGGATGTCACAATAGCATGAATAGCACATCAAGGTACACTCTGATTTTTCATAAACACTAAGTTGTCAAACACTAGCTTGGAATTGAGGAAATTGTGTAAATCAGCTCAGTTTTTATAGGACATTCTTTGGTACTATTAGTTTTTTGTTTGTTTGTTTTTAATAAAAAGGCCCTTGAAGCTTTTCTCTAAATCACTCAGAGCTGTCACTGCCTGAGTGCAAAACCCTAATAACAGTCTGCAGAGCGGCACTGCATTTTTCACTTGTTTTGACTGTTTGGGACAGGGTCCTGCTAAATAGCCCAGGCTGGATTTGAACTTGGAGCAATCCTCTTGCCTCAGCTTTTCAAGTGCTAAGATTACAACTATGTGCTATTACACCTGACTTGAAACAGACTCTACAAGTTCTGTACCCTAAACTTTTCAAAAGATCAATAGAAGAAAAGAATGAAAATGTGGAATATTCTAGAGGTTAATTCTTTATCAGACCTAAGATGCTCCTCCCAAAAGAGCTATAGAGCCCAATTTTGAGGGAAACTGAGACGGTTAAATATAAGCTGGAATGAGAAATCTCCTGGAAATAGATAGTACTGTGGTTTTGAGACAAGTTTTTGTGCTCTTCAAATAGATTAGTAAAAGGCAAGCTACATCTTTGCCTGTGTGTATGAACCTAAACGGCTCCATCCCCATTTGGGGCATGAGAATGAACACACAAGTGAAGACAGCAGACAAATGTACCCTAAAGCACTGACAGACGGGACCATCTATAAAGTGAATAACGAAGGAGCTCGTCCATTCTGCCTGGTTTCTTTCCTATTTACCTTCTCAGGGAACTCATTACTAACAGCATTTTGGTGTTTCCTAGACAATCATGTCCACCTTACTTAGACTGCCCAATAGTACCTGTGCTACTACAGTCTATTTATGTGCCGGTGGTTTGCTTGCACACACGTCTGTGCACCATGTGCCCTTGAAGCCAGCAAGTGGGTTACAGACAGCTGTGAGATGCCAGCCTTATGCGTGCTGAGAATCAGACCCAGGGACTCTGGGAGAGCAGCCAGTGCTCTTAACCACTAAACTGTCTCTCCAGACCCTGGTATAATACATATACCACGGTCCTCAATCATCAGCAGGTAGAATTTTAAGAAATATTCTATTTTGGGTGATTTGTCCCCTAGATATTCACTTGAAAGAAAATATAAATTCATTTTACATTAGCCTGAGAAAAACAATTAGAAAAAGTCTGTCCCAAGCTCCTATAAAGCACCCAAAAGTCAAAAAGGAAGACTTTTTGATGGTTTCCTGTTATCTGCACTGTTCTCAGTAAAGGAAGTGGGCATCAATTAAGATGAGGGTGCTCTGATGAAACATTTAAAATGGCTATCTTGTTTATACTACGATAACTTATTCTCAGAATTTGTCTTGACGAGCTAGAGATGTTGACCAAGCAGTTAAAAGTGCTTGCTGTTCTTCTGGAAGACCTGTGTTTGCGGGCTCAGAAGTGCCTGTAACTCTAGCTCCAAGGAATTCAATATCTTCTGGCCTCCACAGCTCCTACATAGGTGTGCTGATATAAACACATACATATAAATAAAAGTAAAATAAATCTTAAAGTATTTTTTCCTTGAGTTAAGAGTAGTGGTATGTGTCTGGTGAGATGGCTCAGCGGGTAAGCACCTGACTGCTCTTCCGAAGGTCCTGAGTTCAAATCCCAGCAACCATATGGTGGCTCACAACCATCTGTAACAAGATGCGAGTCCCTCTTCTGGTGTGTCTGAGACAGCTACAGTGTACTTACATATAATAAATAAATAAATCTTAAAAAAAAAAGAGAGACACACAATGTTTATAAAAAAAAAAAGAAAAAGAATGTTAAAGTCTTATAAAACATTAACTCCATGTTGGGGCGAATCTGTTTCAGGCAAATTATAAACATTACTTTTTCAGTAGCTAGTCTAAGTTACGCAGAAAACCCCTTTACTTCACAATGGTGTGACTCTCCTGCTGATTCACAGCAGTGAAATGTTTTAACAACTATTTTGTTCAATACACTGAAAGCTTCCACTTATCACAGACTCTGGAAGGCCCAAATGATATGGAGTGCCTAAGGTGGATTAAACACTGACTGTGTTTCTCTGCAGGTATGTGCACCTACACAGGTAAACACTCATGCATAAGAAACATGCAGGTTCCTAGAAGGAACCTGATGCACCTGCACACCCTGCACTGTCGTTTGGGTCTGGAAGGCTTTAAGACTTGGTCCTCTCCAGCTCGGTACTGTTAAGAGTTGCCCAAAACTTTAAGGAGGGCCTATTAGTGAGCTGTGGGTCACTGGGGCTGATGCTGTAAGGGGGCTGTGGACACCCAGGCTCTTTTTTCTCCTGACCCACCATAGATTAAACACCACTGCTACAGCACCGGTGGCCTCAAGGTAGTAGGTTTCTGCCCAGTAAAGACCAAGAACTCCAAGACTCTTAGCACGAGCCATTCTCCTCATTAGTCAATTTCATCCTGGCTTCTTCCATAGACAGAAACCTGAATCACACCCCAATAAACTGAATGATAGGGATTTTCACAGTGAACACAGTACCATATTAAGATTACAGCCCATGCATACAGACCCAATCATTTTAGAAGCAAAAGACAACACTTAATAGAGGTTTCCTCCAAGCTCCTGGTTCTAGCATTTTGCACTTAAGACTGGGTAAAGCATCTGACCATCTCAAGCCTGACAAAGCACATAGGCTCCTGCTTTCCCCTTGTAGAAAACGTGTCTTGGAAATGTAATGTGATGGCACCTCACTAAAGCCTCCTGTGACTCTAACTCCCTTTGTATCATTACTGTACTCCCCATACTAGAATCCTTTCAGAAGAGCCTGCAGGAGGGGTCAGAGGATCCAAGGTTCAAGGTCACCTTTGGCTACACAGCAAGTCTGAAGCTAGCCTGAGCTACATGAGACCCTACTTAGAACAACAACGACAAGACAAAAAAAAAAAAAAAAAGCAAAAAACCTTTGTTTGAATCCCTCATTTTTTAAATGATCTTGGAGAGCAGGGTCGATAGCCTAGTGCACGAGGGTCCCCGGCATCCACTCTACACGTCCATGCTTACACAAACAGCCCAGTCAAACTCAGTGGGTTAGAGAAAGAAACCCAGACTTGGAGGAGGATTTGCTGGGATGAGGGTTCCTGCATCCCCTTTAGGCTACAGCTCCACTGAGAGTAGACACTATTTGTTAAAGTTTTGTGCACCTCCTGTCAGTGCCAGCTAGAGCTCAGGGATCTCTGGAGACATCAGAGATCCAACTGGTAGTACAGGGAATACAAACACATCTGGCCTCTATGAAATGATAATACATGTTAACCTGTGCAGGCACATGTGCACGCTGAGAAATAAGTTAATTTTCTACAATCTCTCTTTCTTTTCTCTCTTTCTCTCTCTTTTTTTCTCTCTCTCTTTCTTTCTTTCCTTCCTTCCTTCCTTCCTTCTTTGTTGTTGTTGTTGTTGCTGTTGATCTTTTGAGACAGGGTTTCTCTGTGTACTCATGACTGTCTTGGAACTCACTCTGTAGACCAGGCAGGTTTGCAACTCATTGAACTGCCTGCCTCTGCCTCTGCGTCCCAAGTACTGGAATTAAAGGCGTGTACTAGGTCACTTTACTCTTTTAAAGTACTGTCTCTTAAACTCAGAGCTTGCCACTTCCAGCTAGGATGGACAGCTAGCTTGTTTCTGGGCTCTCTACTTTTAGCAGCTAGAATTCCAAGTAGTCTGCCACATCCACCTGCATATGTGTGTCTGTTTTGGGAGCTGAACTCTCATTCTTCTTACTGCTAAGCAAAAGTTCTAACTCCCGAGTCCCCTTCTCTATCCCTGTTCTGCCAGTATTCATAGACATTTCTCCTCACCAAAGGCCGTCAGTTCTAGAGAGCATGCTTCTCACTCTCTGTGGAATCAGGTATAGGGGAAGCCACCTAGTAGCACAGTCAAGACTATTATTCTCGTGTCTTCAGACTCTGCAGGTTTTTCTGCGGGGTATTTGTGCATGGTCAACTCTTCTCATAAAGAGGAAGCGGAGACCCACTCCCTCCCTCTCAGGTATCCAGTTGAGGTTTCTGGAGCAATACAGTAGTACTATGATGCATTGTTCCTCTGACAGCTAAAGGATGTGTGCTTTGTGTTCTTGTGCTTTATAAGTTTCTAAAGTAGCCAGGCAGTGGTGGCGCACGCCCTTAATGCCAGCACTTGGGAGGCAGAGGCAGGCAGATTTCTGAGTTCAAGGCCAGCCTGGTCTACAGAGTGAGTTCCAGGACAGCCAGGGCTATACAGAGAAACCCTGTCTCGAAAAAGAAAAAAAAAAGTTTCTAAGGTAACCTCTTGGGGTCATGACTTTTAAAGAATATAAAGGAATACTGAGACAAAAAAGGTCAGGATACAGTGAGGAACAAGTCAGAGAAGATGCCTAATCTGAAGCAAAAGGAAAGGCCTCTTCATTGTCCTTCATATTTCCTACTACCAACCCAGTCTGTAACTTTCAGCTTTCTAAACCTTGAAGAAAACCCATGAAAGGAACTATAAATAGCAGATTCAATTCTCTAGAGTGATCAGGACGGAGCATCATGGTTTTATATACTCGGTTGCTAACTGGAAATTTCTATTCCAGATAACAAGCAAGAATTCTTGATACAGTCACATTTATGTTTTGAAATCCTAATTTCACTCTATTTGCATGAGCACCATTTGAATTACAGGGGAACCAATGACAGCATCTTTACTATCCTGAAAATTCTCCCCACAGAACACTCGGTTCATGAGCCAAGGGAACATGTTCAAAGGTAAGTTTGTTCTGTTCCCTAAGGGTGGAATCTCCATTCTTACCTTTGAATACTTGTTTCTAAGTATCTCAGGTACTTATTAGGGGTCTGTCTGCTTAACACACCAAAGCTGCACCTGCACTGATTCACTGGGAAAGCAACCAACTCAGTACATACCTCCTCATTTGAAAAGTTGTATTCAGCCAAATACATTTTAATACATTATAGGAATTAATTAGTTAAAGCTATTTCTGTGGAACCAGGATTTCTAGGCTGCATATATTTGGGGAACAAAATTTAGTGGTAGAAAAACAGCCAATTCAAAAAGGCATTCAAGACAGACCCTGAGAAATCAGTAGGCTGGAAAATCAAATCTCAATTATTTATTGTTACAGGAGGCAAGGACTATCACCAACTAACCTGAACAAATAATTGAAATGTGGTTGAGGCAACTTCAGGCTAGAGATCTTTTACAAAAAGTATAGACTATTAAGTACTTGGGTTATATACCTGCCTTATAGGTTAGGTGCTAGGAATAGGGAAACATGATGTCTCTCAGGATGAGGCAAGAAAGAAAACTGGAAGAAAGAGAAAAAGCAAAATGTCATTTCAACAGTGGGTCAACTAGCTCATGGGTCAGAATGCAGCTGAATGGAAGCCAGCACTGAATGTGTTCCCTCTCAGCACTGCTCCCTCCCGAGCTTCGCCCGCCTTACAGCTGACTCAAGAAAGCACAATAAAAAAGAACTTAGGTAATATATACAGCAGATGCCAGCACACACTTAAGTCTCTCGAATTTTTGGCAAATGATTTAGGTAAAAATAACCACTTCAATTTAAAAGATCTGTACAAAGAGCCTAACAAGACAATGTCTCTTTTCTATTAATTTCACAAAAAGAGCGTAATTAAATTAATGCTGACACCTAGTGACAAGAAAGTACATCTGTATTTTATGTCACTTGAATTGTATTTTCTGAAACCAATGAGTCTAAAACCTTAATTTCCATAAAGACCCAGTGACATCAGGTTAAGAAAGGACCTCGCCTCCAGTTTCTAAAACCACATGGGTAGGTATAAACCTGGCTGGGAGCGGGGAGGGAGGGTGCCACGGGGACTCAAGAAAAATGCTTTAAATTACAAATCTAAAGCCAGGAAAAGGCTTAAGATACAATATGCAGCTATACATTTCAAGTGAAAGAGATGCTGATTATTAATGAATTGTGAGGCCCATTTCACCTCAGGTCTCCAAGCAGTCTATTTTCTCCTCTTCACACTTTTTTTGTTTGTTTTTTTAAAGGAAAAATGAGAGTTAAAGCCGACAGAGCATTTGTCTAGCAGAATCAAGGCTGAACTCCAGATTGGTGGCCAAGCAGTAACACACAAAACAACAATGAATGAAAAGAAGGAAAAACGACTAGCAAGCCAATAAAACCCCATTTTTCTCAACACTTAACAACAAACAAACAAACAAACAAACACCCTGTGAACATTCCAAGCTTTCCACAGCCATTGTCTGGCTGGCTGGCTCAATTCAATCAAACGCCATGTATGTACAGCATACATTTTGGTCAAGTACCATTCTTTATAAAAATATAAAGGAAATATTTACCACTCTACACGGAATCCTAGGATGATGCTTTGAAAAATCTAGGACACTGTATTCTGAAATACCTACTCTAAACAGAAGAAATTTTCCATTCCACAGAGTAGGGGAAACACACACAAAACCTGCCCCAAGTTTGAATGAATGACTGCAAGCTGTTTTTAAAGATGATTTCCTTTGAAACACAATCCCGGTCAATTTAGAAATGGAAGTATAGGGCTAAAATATGGCATAGCGATTAATAAGAAACTGCCACACACGGCACATTCAGAAAGATGTCTTTGTCCTTTTATCAACAATCCCAAGCACATTTAAGTGACTACATCAAACCAGCTCACGATCATTTCAAAATGTCCACCTCCTCCAATTTCCTAACCACTTAAGAAAAATTCCCCGGTAGGAAGTGAGATATCTTCCTGAACCAAGGAATTCATCAAATCTTCGGTCAAACCTTTGGGATGTAGTAAAATTCCAATGGCAATTTTTTTCCTTTTTAAATTTTGGATAGGACAACGTGTTATTTTGAGGGTATAATAAGTAAACCACTCCGACTGCAGGAGGGTGGCCTTGAAGCACATTTGAAAAAGAAAAAAAAAAAAAAAGATTGCAAGACAAGCGGGAGGGGGTAATAGCTTGACAAGGGGCAAGTTGCTTCGCTATAGGCAGAAGTGTCAGGGAGGCAAAGCCGGCCAGGTCATCATCGCCCAGGGCTCTACTTTAGTGGGCAACTAAGTCTCTGGGGCACAACACAACGCACAACACAAATGCAATCTTAGAACCGCAACTGGGGCTCAAGTGGGAGGGGGGACGGCCAAACCTCCTTCGTCCTTTTCAAGCAGGAAGCTTGGGTTGGAGGGACAATACACACTATTCTTGCAACACAACCCACGCCTGGCTGGGATCCTCTGCCTACTTGGGAGTGAACTCCAGAGCCCGAGCGGGAAGTCGAGGCAGGCCTGCCCCCTCGGGAGTCCCTGTCGCCGGTCCAGCCGGGCGGGGGGCACCAAGCCCCGCTCCGTTACTTCTCTCGCAGGCGGGCGCGTCCGTCCCGGGCTGGGGGCGAGGAGAGTCGCGGAGCGGAGCCTCGCCCGCCGGGCGGTCGCGATGCCAGCGCAGCAGCAGCACTTCCCGGCGGCCGGGGACGCGCGCGTTCCGCGTCCCGAGCCGGCGGGGGCTCCCTCCCCAGGAACGCGCCGCCCTCGCCGGCCCTCCCCAGGCCTCGGCCCTCACCAGGCGGAGCTGGCTAATTTCGTCGTAGGACATAAAGCTGAGGATGTTCTCGATGGCTACGATGGGCAGCGCCACCAGTGTGTTGTTTGGGGGCAGGTGGTCCGGTGCCAGCGCGGGCGCCGCGGGTGCCTGGGACCCCGGCGAAGGGGCCTGAGACGGGGGCGCCGGGGGCTGTCGCTGAGCGGAGCCGGCGGCCGAACAGGAGCCGCCGTCGCCGTGGCCGCCGCCTCCTTCCTCAACCATCCGCTCCTCAGACGCCGCCGCCATCTTGGGAGTTTGATTCCTTCCTCCACTGTAAGGGGATCGGGACACTTCCTGTGCGTCACTTCCTCCTCCTGCCTCCTCCGGGCGGGGGGAGCTCAAGGAGAGGGAGGAGCTCGTGACTTGACAGCTGGAAAGAGAAGGGAGCTTTCCGTGCATCGGAAAGGAGGGAAGAGAGTGCACACTTCAAGAGAGGTGGTCATTGTAGCTCTTTAAAATCGGAGACTGCCTTGTTAGAGTGGAAACGAGCAAGAATTCCGTAAACCCCAAGAAAGGCGGTCGTCATAGTCCCTTTCATCTGATAAAAGGAATGACAATGGAGCAGTTTTCTTTAAAAGCAACTCGCCAAAGGATGATCAAAACCATATCACCTTCATAAGTTTAGATGGAAATTTGTATTTAGATCAGCATCTCCCAAGAGTCACAGTGATAATTTCAGCATATAAAAAGGAATAAAATACTGCTAACTTAAAACGACAAGACAGATAAACCTTGAAAGCACATTAATGAAATAAAAACACAGAGTCACATACTATATGACTACCTCTGTTGTGGAAGACAACAGAAAAGTGATTAATGGACAGACTTGAACCTGTAACGAGTCTGTCTTTGACTCCCATGATTCCATTTCTTAGGTTTCATCCAGGATAACCAAAGTTCCAGTGCATGAGCCGTCTCGAGCACATTCAAACCATACGCACATACCCTTATGTGAGATGCCCCATGTAGGCAGACCCATAGAGTCAGAGGCCAGGAAGATGGCCAGCGAGCGAGAGAGAGAGAGAGCGAGAGAGAGAGCGAGAGAGAGAGAGAGAGAGAGAGAGAGATTGAGAGAGAGAGCTTACAACACTTGGTGCTCTTCCAGAAGACCCGAGTGTGGTTTCGAGCACCATCACTGGCCAGTTTACAACTGCTCAACTGAAACAGAATGGATTAGTGGTTGGTGGAAGCTGGGAATAAGGGAAGTGTGGAAGACAACAGTTAATGGGTGCATCTTTTCTCCTAGTGGATGATGGGAAAGTAAAATTGCGGGCCAGCAAGATGACTTGGTGGGTAAGGAAGGCACTTGCTACCAAACCTGACTACTTGAGTTTGATTTCTATGACTCAAGAAAGGAGAAACCTGATACATACACACACACACACACACACACATATACATATATATATCATATATATATATATATATATGTATATATGGTATATATATGAGATTAGGGGCTGTACGACTCAGTGGTTAAGGAGCACTTGCTCTTGTAGAGGATTTGTGGGCCATTCTCAGCACCCAAATGGCAGCTTGGTGCACAGACATACATGCTAGCAAAACACTCATATACATGAAATAAATCATGTTTTAATGGAATTAAGTAGTTGTGGAGGGTGTGTGCAACCTCGTGAAAATATTAAAAGCACTGAATTGTATGCCTTAAAGGCTTATTTTGTTTTTAAATTTATGTATATATGTGCTTATGCACATGTAGATATGGGGATTTGAAGATAACAGAAGAGGGTGTTAGATCCCTGGAACTGGAGCTAGAGGCAGTTGTGAGCCTGCCAGTATGGGTGCTAGAAACCAAGCTTAGGTCTTCTGGAAGAACAGCCAGTGCTCTTAACCTCTAAGCCATCTCTCCAGCACATGAATTGTGTGCTTTAAAAATAATGACTTTTATTCTCTGTGAATCAATTTAGGTGAGAACCACTGAAAAAATGCTAAAACCAGAAGACAAGCCTGTGGTAAGGTGTATGTAGCACATAGTCTCAAAATAACCCACTTCTCATGTGATGCATTAATCACAAAATAAGAAAGGTATGATACAGAAATTCAGGGAACAGGCTTATAATCACATGATTAGGAGTACCACCACAAGCTGTGGGAGGAACTATCATCACATGCCTCTTATTAGGATGCCCCATAGGGGACCCAGCATAATGTAGTATTATTTCATGCATAAAAATACACACTCTGCATCTGAAGTCAACAAAGTCAGGTTGGACTTTGTGGTGGTTTGGGTAAGAATGCTTCCTACAAGTTCAGATATTTGAACATTCAGTTCTGAGTTGGCCTTGCGCTTCGGGGATTCTTTGAGAGGTGGGGCCTAACTGAAGGAGGCATGTCACTAGTAGACAGCGATTGTTTATAGTCCCACTCAACTTCCAGTTCACTCTCTGGTGGTTTGTGCTGAAGGTTGAAGATGTAGTCTCTCAGCTTCCAGCTCCTCGGGCCATGTTTGCCACTTGATGTTGTATCTCCTCACCGTAATGGACTCTTTCTTCTGTAACTTGCCTTCATCCTGGTATTTTATCACAGTGACAGAAAAGTGATTAATGGACAGACTTGTACCTGTAACGAGTCTGTCTTTGACTCCCATGATTCCATTTCTTAGGTTTCATCCAGGATAACCAAAGTTCCAGTGCATGAGCCGTCTCGAGCACATTCAAACCATCCGCACATCACAGAGGGCTGGTTAGTATTCAATATGTATTTTTTTGTCTAACTGTTTCCAGACATTTGCATATTCATAATGTGTTGATTTTCTCCCTACTAATAGACTGTAATTTTACTTTTGTGCTTAGGGCGTTGCTACCTCTTCAGAGAACCAATTTCAATTTAATCTAAATGGAAATGATTTTCTACCTAGACTTATTAAAGTTGGAAGCTTTCTTGATGGGTTAAGTTGAAATAGAATTTCTATAAGAGAAGATGAGTTAAGTACATTATAGGAACTCTCACATTAAAAAAAAAAAGCTTACAGAGCATCCTGTAAAAGTGAACTATCACCCCCTCAGTCAGCTCTTGTCATTTGTCAATCCACTCATTACACACAGCTGCTTGTGGGAATGGATCCTACAAACTGCAATCCTTCCCCTCGACTCTCCGTATGTAGACCACTGATTAATAGTCAGATCTTTTGGTCTGAACCACAGAATACAAGTTTGGGACTAATTTTAAGCAGTTCCTGCCACTCGGCTCATTCCAATTTTTCTCTCTTTATATACACAAGATTTCTACCATTACATTCCCCATGCTTGTTTGAGGATAATATTGTTGGTGGTTTTGGAAGCACTTGGAATTGAACTCCTGGCCCTGTATGTGCTAGTCACATACTCCACCATCCAGTTATAGCCACAGGCCCTAAAAGTGTTCACAAAGAGAATTTCAAAACAAATGGTAGTCTGGTTCTAATTTTTAAACCCAGCCTTATTTTGGATAGAGTTATGGATCAAAACAAACAGGTGAACTCTGAGGAGAAATTCTGAATTCCAAGTGTAGCTTCTTGCCAGCAAGCTATCAGAGGTGCTTTACAGGACAGCGGTTTCCAGTAGGGGATGGACACGTACTTCTCAAGATTCACGTCTGTCTAGTTTCATGCTTGGAAGATGTGAAAGAGAATGAGATCTTCCTTTGTAGCTGATATAAGGATAAACTGAGGCAGGAAGTGAGCGGCACCTTCAGTTTACTTATGTGCGTAGTCACTTGTTCGGAGACAGGGACAGGATCCAGGGACTTCCATATGATAGGCGCGCATGCCACCACTAAGCTACCTTTCTGGCTGTACTGGCTAGTTTTGTGTAACTTGACAGAAGCTGGAGTTTATCACAGAGAAAGGAGGTTCAGTTGGGGAAATACCTCCATGAGATCCAACTGTAAGGCATTTTCTCAATTAGTGATCAAGGGGGAAAGGCCCCTTGTGGGTGGTACCATCTCTAGGCTGGTAATCTTGGTTCTATAAGAGAGCAGGCTGAGCAAGCCAGGGGAAGCAAGCCAGTAAAGAACATCCCTCCATGGCTTCTGCATCAGCTCCTGCTTCCTGACCTGCTTGAGTTCCAGTCCTGACTTCCTTTGGTGATGAACAGCAATGTGGAAGTGTAAGCTGAATAAACCCTTTCCTCCCCAACTTGCTTCTTGGTCATGATGTTTTGTCCAGGAATAGAAACCCTGACTAAGACACCGGCCCTATTTGTTTGTCTGTGTATTTGTTTGTTTGCTTTGCTTTGTGAAATAGGGGCTTACTGGCCTGAAGCTTGCATCCCTTTGGTGTGCTAGGACACTGACTTGCGTTACCAAGCGCAGCTATGGATGAGGTCTGATATTCTTCTGATTCAAAGCATTAAAGTCAGTTCACTGTGCTGCTAATGCTGTGTGTTATTCTCCCCTCTACTCCCCATCTTCCCGTCTTTCTGATCAGGGTGTGTGTTAGGGGATGTGGTAAGGCCAGGTCTAGCTGATATGGTGAGAGGAGATTTGACGTGTTCAACAATACTTCCGGAAGGAGTTGGGTTTTTGTATAAAAGAGAAAGCTATAACCATGTTTTTTTCCTGCTACATGTTAACAGACTTGTTTTTAGAAGGAATAAGTGACCTCTTATCCTAAATAATAAGAGGCTTTAAGTTTTTGTGATTTTTTTTATCACCTACATTAAAAAAAACAGATTTATTTATTTTATTTTATTTTATGTGTGGGTGTTTTGACAATATATATAATTGTGTACCATGTTCATCCAATGCCTACCAGGCAGGTGGTAGGAGTTGTATTTGGGACTTCTGGAAGAGCAGCCAGTGTTCTTAACTGCTGAGTCATCTCTCCAGCCCCACCTATATTTTTAAAGACTCATCTTTTGGGAATGGGGAGACAGCTCAGTTTGTAAACTGAGTTTTGCCAAGCAAGCACAAGAGTTTTGACTCCCAAGGCCTACTTAGTAAGCCAGGCACTGCAGTGTCCTAGTAGCAAGGCAGAGGACTCCTGGGGCTTCTCCCGGGGCTTCTCCTGGGGCTTCTCCTGGGGCTTCTCCTGGGGCTTCTCCTCGGCTTACTGGCTTACAGTCCAGCTCCAGGGTCAGTGAGAGGTACTAGATCAAAAAGAAAAACAACAACAA
Organism: Mus minutoides; assembly: GCA_902729485.2. Classification (NCBI taxonomy): domain Eukaryota; kingdom Metazoa; phylum Chordata; class Mammalia; order Rodentia; family Muridae; genus Mus; species Mus minutoides. Next base: position 45,173 of record LR749488.1, read on the forward strand.
AAGGTAGACAGCAGTTGAGAAAGACACTCAACAGTGATGCCCTGGCCACCACATACATTTACATTTGTGCATGCACATGTGTGCATGTGCACACACAACACCCCTCCCCCAATCTTTTGAGTACATTTGACATTTCCTATCTTTGCTAATATCCAAAATTATATTATTGGATACATTTTTTTAAAAATTAAAGTTTTGATTCCAGAGAAAGGAATCCATAAAACTTTCATTTCAGGAAATGTTCCTGGTTGCTAAAAGGGTGAAGCACTAGGAAGATGCTAAGGTAGAAATAATGTGTCTTGAAACAAGGGATGCTGGGAGTCTGGCTGCAATATCATCTCCATATGGAACAGATGAGGTAATCTTGCCGATTTGGCTAGTTGGACTGACATCTCCTTATTTCTCTAAGAGAAACCTTTTTGAAGTTATATATTCAGAAAGTGATTCAGCTAACAGCGTTTCCCTGCCTTTAGGAAGGTGTGCAAACACCAATCACAGAGAACATGCAAGTAGAAGAGGCCTTTTCTGATCTGAGAGATCAGAGAAAACTTCACGAGGAGGTTATAAGTTCCCTTGGCCTCAAGGGATAGAGGCGCCATCTTTTTGTCACTGTAACAAAGTTCCTGAAACAGTCGGCTTAGAAAGAGGGACAGTTTGTTTTGACTCGTGGTCTCTGAGGTTTCTGCATGCTTAGATGGTCCCGTGGCTGTGGGCTTATGGTGGTGCATAAATAAAATCAGGGTAAATTACCAAGAATAGAAAGTCATTTCTTAGTTCTAAGAGCATTTTCATGGGTAAAAGTAAGGAATTATAAATTGATATTTGAATCTCAGTATCTCAGTTTAACTCCAGACCAACTAGTCACAATTTGTCCCTCTGTCCTCTTGTTAAGGATTAGTATTACTCAAAACTGTGGCCAGAAATTAGCACCAGGAGCATCTGAAGCGTTCATTTAAAATTCAGGTCCCCAGGCCTTGCTCAAGATCCACTGTGTCAGAAACTGAGGCCTTTGATGTCCTGCGGAGTGTCTTCCTCTCACACAAGCCCATGCCTGTTTCAACTTTCTGTTTGTATGTGTGCCTCCCACCATCAGCAAGAGCTGCTATTTTTAGGTTGTATAATTGCCCAGTCAAGTTCACAGTACCACAGAGCTCCGATTTGCTGAGCAGTTAACTAAGACTATTTCTTCTTTTTTGCCATTTCCTTTCTGTTCTCAGGCAGTGGCATCTTCCTTAGCCTCCATAAAGCTCTGGGGAAGAAATAAATCTGACTTTTGTTGTTGTTGTTGTTGTTGTTGTTAAATAAATGTTCCCCTGTATGGATTTGTAATTCTTTTCAGAACCGTGTCTCATTTGTCTCTAAATGCTCAAGTGTGTGGCATGAAGCACTGGCATAGCAGATCTATGCATAGATCTTGCAAGTATCTATGGTTTGGGCATGGACAGAAGGCTCAGTTTGTAAAAGCTCTTGCTATATAATCCTGATGACCTGACTTTGAGCTCCAAACCCATGTGAGGAAAACCAAAGTGAGATGGAGTGGTGTGTGGCTGAATCTCAGCACTCCCAGCATAGAAAGAGTCAGTACCTTCCTACAGCATAATGTCAGAAACAAGAGAGAGCCTGCCTCAAAACAAGATGGGAAGCAGCCCCTGAAAAGTTGATCCCTACTTGTACACAGTAGTATAAAAATACACACATATACACAGACACATACATACATACATACATACACACACACACACACACACACAGACACACATGCATACACATTGGCACACAGACACACATGTACACACACGTGCACACAGAAATATAAATCTATATACATATACACATAGACACACACAGGTGCACACAAGCACACACAGACACACTCACATGCATGCACACACATACACACCTTTTAAATATCTATGGGTTTGTTGATTGAATGTCTGGGTATTAGTCATTGGGCTAGAGAGGAGACAGAGTGCCTGCTGTCTAACAGCAGGGGAAGGCTCAGCACAGTAGCCTACCATTTTCAAGGCTTGAGCAATGGTAGACTGGCAGTCATCAGTAAGAACCACAAACGATCGATAGCCAAAGGACATTGTTCTCCAATCCAAATCATGACCAACACAGGTTCAGGATCACAGTGCTTCTGATTTAAGATGAACTAAAGCCTGCTGTCTACTGAAACTTTGACAAAAATTATGGTCCCAGATATGACATGTATCATTAACTGCTTTCTTCTTTTCCAAATGTGACATCATTGTCTGGGATGCTAAGCCACAAATAATGGTTTAGCAACTGAGATGACTCTACAGTTTTAAATGAAAACTAATCCCTAGAGCAGTGTCTCTAATGTCCTCTGTTCACTGTCCTGTACCACTGAGGGGGAAGTATTTTTGACTTCAGTATCAAAACTAGGGGCAATAGGGGCTGGAGAGATGGCTCAGCAATTAAGAGCACTGACTGCTCTTCCAGAGGACCCAAGTTCAATTCCTAGTACCCACATGGCAGCTTCCAACTGTCTGTAACTCCAGTTCTCCAGTTCCAAAGCATTTGACACTATCACACAGACATATAAGCAGGCAAAACACTAATGCACACGAAATGAAAGTAAATAAAGTTTAAAAAAATGTGCAACATGAATACACGAGAGAGCAGATCAGGCCAAGTGAGTCCACCATGCATCAGGAGAGAAAAAGCCAAGAGCTGAGAAAGGTGGGGTGCAGAGTGGGAGGCACGGAATAAAAGAAGTGATAGGGAAAACCAGAGTTAGAGGTGTCTGAAATATTTCATTTTTAAAAATTAAATAAATCACCTTCATTTAGTATGTGTATGTATTCATGCACATATAGGCAGGCACACACCATGCATATGTAAAGAAGTCAGAGGCATCTTGCAAGAGTCAGTTCTCTCCTCCTACTGTGTGGATCCTAGGATTTGAACTCAGGATGCCAGCACTGGTGGCAAGCCCCTTTACTCACTGAGCCATTTTGCAGGCCCTGAAATATTTCTTATTTGGCTGATGGGGTCTGAAGTAATAGTTGTGGTTTGGATGTGAATGTATCTTAGAAACAGAGGCCATGAAAGTCTTTTAAAGAGCTGGATGCACCCTTTCCTGACCAGGTTCGAAGATTCTTAAAGCATTGTTTGCTCTGAAAGAGAAAGCAATCATTACCCTTCAAAAGGTGTTTTTATGAATGACACTGCTACAAAATGCTAAGTGCATGGACATGTGGCTTACATACTGAGTGGCATTCAAGTGGTTTCAGCATATCAGTCATCTTTTATGCTGACTAAAGGCATGCCAAAGGCAGGGAGAAAGGGCACTAGCTGTAACCCCATGGAAAAGCCATTAGGATGGAATGTCGGGCAATCCAATATGGTAATGCTGATTCACAATCTTAACCTTGTTACTGTTTTCACGGGACATTTTACCCAGTGGTTTGTCCGAATGATAGTTTAAGAAGTCACCACCGAGAATGCTCAACCACAAATAGGAGATTATCACTCTCCCTACCCCAAAGAAAAGTGCAAAGATCATCAAAGCAGAAGAGGTGGTAAGAGTCAGAGGTCCGGGAAGAAAGGAGCCACCCAGTGTGTGTGGACATTGCAGGACCCACTGCACTCGTGAACTCACAGCTGCTGTGGCTGCCTGCACAAGACCCGCACAAGAACAAGCCAATCAACATTCCAAAACAGACGGGAGAGAGTCTCACGGGCTCCATCCCTATCTGAGGAACTATTAACAGTAGATAGCTTTTGGAGGAGGGAGGGCCACTTTTCTTTAAGGGTGTGGCCTCTACTACATCATCATGCTCCAGTGGATTGCGCTAAACCATGGGTTTATGGGCAATACAAGTTGGACTCAATGGGGTAGAAAAGAGTTAGAGGACATAGAGTTAGGAAGGGGTTAGGAATAGATATGAAGGGAGTTCGAGGCAGGAGGAGAGGTGAATATGAAAGTACATTTTATGCAAATATAGAATTCTCAAATAAAACATAATAATAAACAAATCAATCAATCACTGCACAGAGCAGGAGGTGAGGGGTTGATGAGAAAAGCACTGAATGTGGGGGTGCAGCAAGCAGCAACCAGGGCAGGAAGGGCTCTAATTCCACCAGCTGGACCAGCAAGATAAAAGAAACAGGAAGGTCTTGTACACTACAGCGAAAGACACCAAGCAATTTGTCACCCTTATCATCCGTGTGTTCATTCTCTGAGAAGGGAGGGAATGCTGCCTTCAAGGCCCTAAGCACTGAACTCCTGACCTGTTCTGTACTCTGTTCTTTCTCTTGACTCTTGCATACCACACGGCCCCTCTTCGTTTCCATGTGGGAGACTGTTGTGCACTGATCTACATTTACAGCCTCTCATAGTTCACTTGACAGGCAATCGAATTCAGCTTAGTAGCACCTGAGGCGAGTTGCTGCGTAGGCTTCAGTCAGTTGGCCACACAAGCTGGTCTTGGGTTGAGGATGTGGAGGAGGTGAGGCAGACGGACTCTCCTCTTCACCAGAAGTTAAATTCTGCGTTCGTATTTACTTCCACCAGGCCCCCGTTTCCTTCCACCAACACCATCTTTCTAACGGCATTTAAGGAAACAAGTAGGTTCTTTGTTTTTTTTTCCTCTCTGCCTTCAGATGCCTTAAACACTATTTTGGTCTACTCTGCATCTGTAATTCGACCAAGTAACCCAAGGCAAGCTCAGATTGCTCTCCTGTTACTGCGTATTTCTGGAGAACATTGCTACCTCTTGAGCGCCTGGAAGAACCAGGTTGTGGTTCTTTAATAAGAGGGAACGCAGGAGAATGAGAAACGTGTACTTAGTGGGGAAAATCAGCTGGTGGACTGAAGATTATATTGACTCTTTCCAGTCACGGTGACGTCATTTGGGGCCCTAAATTAGTGGTTACCAAGTCATCAGTGCTTATTAGAGACAAAGCATCCTGGGTTCCTCCCTTGGAGATTAAGGTTCAGTGGATCTGGCTGGTCTGGGTCCTGAGAACCTGTATTGAGCTAGAAGAAAGTCTAGGGTCTCAGCAGGCTTGGGAGATTCTGTCTTTAGGAACACATTGCTGAGTAGTGGCCTCCTCATGAGCTGAGTACGCACTTTTATTTGGCTTTTTTTTTTCCTTGGGAAAATGTATTGACTCAAACACTAAAGGAAACATTTTAAGAGTAATCTACTTATGTTCTACCACTCTACTGTATCAGTTTCACTTTTTCATAATTCCTTATAACTGTATTCATATGTGTATATAAAGTCAAAACAATACAAATAAAGATTCTGGTCGTGATTCTTTTCTTTTCTTTTCTTTCTTTTCTTTTCTTTTCTCTTCTTTCTTTCTCTTTCTTTCTTTCTTTCTTTCTTTCTTTCTTTCTTTCTTTCTTTCTTTCTTTTAGAAAAGAGGCTGGCCTTGAACTTGCTGTATAGCCTTGAGCTTGCTGTATAGCAGAGGCTGACCCTGTGTTTCTGAAGTGCACCCCTCCATGCCAAGGTGGGATGCTGGGGACGGAACCCGAGCCTCTGTGAATGATGAGCAAGCACTCAACCAGCCAAGCTGCATCCCTAGCCTCTGTGTCCTTCACATTAAACATCAGGGACACCTTTCCTTTGATGTCACATAAAGTTGGTGGCTTAGTCTATTCAGGTTGCTGTAATAAAAGTATTATAAACTGGGACATTCACCAGCACCAGAAGTGTGTTTCTTACAGTCCTGGAGGCTGAGGAGTAGAAGCCCAGGGGGCTAGCAGGGGACTCAGTGTCTGGAGACAGCTCACTCCACTTCATAAATGATGCCCTCTCATTGTGACCTCCATAGAAAGGGAAAACAAACTTCCTTGGGCCTCTTTTGGTTGTTGTTGTTGTTGTTTTGTGTTTCGTTTATCTTCTGAGACAAGGTCTCCCTGTCTAGTCTTGGCTAGTCTGGAACTTGCAATGTAAGCCAGGCTGGTGTCTAACAGAGATCTGCTTCCTTCTGCCTTCCAAGTAGTGGGATTAAAGACGTACACCACCAGTTTTGGCTCTCTTGGGCTACTTTGACAAAGCACTAATCCTGTTCATGAGGGCTCCACACTCATTTGTGTGTGTATACATGTTCAAATGTGTATACACATGCATACATGTGTATATGAAGTTCAGAAGTTTGATGTTCATTGTCTTTCTCGATGTCTGTCTTTGGGACATCTTTCTTTCTTCTTCTGTCTTTCTTCTTATATATTGTTGTTGTTGTTGTTGTTGTTAACTTTTGCTTTGTTTTTGATACAGAGTCTCTCTACATATCCTTGGCTGTACTGGAACTCATTGTGTAGAGAAGGCTGGTCTTGAACTCGAAGAAATCCTCCTGCCTCTGTGTCCTGAAAATTGGGATTAAAAGTGTGCACTGCTATGTGTGTCCCTTATTTTTTAATTTCTAAAATTACACTTATTTATATTTTGCATGTGCATGTGTGAGTGTGTATGCATTCACTTGTGCACACATGCACACACATTTGTTACCATGGCATGGACATGGCATTCTAAGGACAACTTGTAAGAGTCGGTTCTCAGCCAGGTGATGGTGGCGCATGCCTTTAATCTCAGCAATGAGGAGGCACAGCCAGGTAGAACTCTGGGCTCAAGGCCAGCCTGGTCTATAGAGTGAGTTTCAGGGCAGCCAGGGCTACACAGAGAAACCCTGTCTCCAAAAACCAAATAACAAACAAACAACCAAGAGTTGGCTCACAGGCTTGGCAGCAAGTCCCTTTAACCTTTGTGCTACCAACCTTATTGCTTGAGACAGGGGCTCTCACTAAGCCTGGATCTGGCTGATTCAGTTGCACTGACTTGCCAGCAGGCCCTAGGGATTCTCTTGTCTCCAGCTTCCCAGCATAGGAATTACTGGTGTGCACCACCACACTCAGCTTCTTGCGTGGATGCTAGAGAGAGCCTTTTGCTCACACAGGAAGCAGTTTGCTGATGGAGTCGTTTCCAAGTCTTTCTCCACCTTTCAGTACGATCATGTTGGTGATTAGATTTTTGATGTTATGCATTTTAGGAGGACACAAATATTCAGACAATAACAATCAATCATTACAACATTATGTATCTATAATTACTCTGTCCATTTACAGAGTGTTGAATACTTTTGCTATCATTTAAGGTTTTGTTGACATTGTAAATGATGTAATAACTTATATCTGTAACTTCTACATAGAGCTTTTTGCAGTATTGGGGAACAATTTTTGAATAATCTTTCAGGAACAATCTTAGTAAGTCAAGGAGTCTTAGTATCCCCAATTTAGGATGATTACTATTGGAGCATGCTATACTTCATAGCTGATAGAAATTGGGTATCTAGTCTCGTTCTTAAAATGCTCATAAACCTTCGGCAATACATCACCTCCAACCTTTATATTTATATATAGGTTTATATTCATATTTGTATTTGTATTTGTGTGACAACTCTGTGGTACCATGCAGTTCCAATCCAGATGCTATGAGGCACAAAAAGGAAAAAGTCCTATGGAGTTCAGAGCGGAGCAAAAGAAACGGCGGGTGACCGTACAGATGCAGAAGCAAGGCCATCTTAGGTAGCAATGGCAGAGCACATGGTGTGTGGTAGCAATGGCAGAACGCATGATATGTGGAGTGTACCAGAGACATGGTCGGTAATGAGGAAATTAAGGTTAGGCTGTAACCTGACTAACAAAGAAGGGGCCAAGTGCAAGTTAGAGTTCTTCAGAGCAGAACCAAAGACTGTGTAAAGACACTCATCTTGACAGCTATAGGTATGTGTATGCATATACATAACAACTCACAACCGAGAATTGTATCACACCCAAAGCTTTGTGCCCCTTGGAATTCATTTCCATTTCCTCTCTTGACACCAGCAACCACTGATGGTCCTATTCATTAATTGTTTGTTTGTTTGTTTGCTTGAGACAGGGTCTCACTCTGTAGCTGGGACTGGCTTGGTACTTGCTAGATAGCCTAGGCTGGCCTCAGACACAAGTCAATCCTTCTACCTTAACCTCCCAAGTGCTGGGATTGTAGGTGTGAGACATTATGCCTGGCTATCCTAGAATTTTGCATAATTAGAGTTATAAACACTTGGGAAACAGATGAATTAAATACCATGCAGGCTTCACTTTTTCTTTCTTTTCTTTTCAATTCTGGGGCTAGATAGAGCCCAAGGCCTTTTGTATCGGAGGCAAGTACTCTATCACTACCCTCCCTCCTAGAACTTGTCTTTTGTTTTGTTTTTGTTTTCTGAGGCAGGTTCTCACTGTGTAGCTCAGGCTAGTCTAGAACTCACTGTGTAACCCAGGCTGACCTTTATCTTGAGACTCTCCGGTTTCTATCTAGTGGATGCTGGTCTTACAGGCAGGTGCCCCTATGTCTCCTTGCTCACAGTTTCTAGCTTTGAAGTCTTTGTCCTTTCTGCATATGGATAGGAATCTCAGGTCTTGTCCTGAGAGGCTGTGCATGACCCCATTGCTCGGTACTCTCTTATGAGCTTCAGAGTCAATCTTTCTCTGCATTTCCCTTCTTCCAATGTGAATGATATTATACCATTATAACGTGAGTTCACACCTCTGCTACCCTTGAGAATCACTCGGCCATTCTAATGATCTCATGCTAACCAAAGACACTGACCTACTTAAAGGATGTTCTAAAAAGACATGGAGTAGCGTTCCCTCGCCCCACCTCTCCTTAAGTGCTTGTCTTTGATGGGTTCCAAATATTTAACAACCCAAAACCAAAGCAATTGCTCATGTCTTTGTTTTACATCCCTTGGCTTCCCAATATTATTTTTTAATAGCTCCTCCATAACTATATAACAGCTTCTTTTCTAAAAGGTCACTGGGTTCCAGGAAATAATGACCATTTAAATAGGCTAGCCTGTGACTTCAAATAGCTGCGTGGGGCAGGACGGTCCCCAGCCGGGCTGTTGAAGTTGGCAATGGAAGATTTAAATTTCACAGCAGAGATTTAAAAATAATCATGTTGCAGACACAGAAAGAGAAGTGTTGAAATCTAGTGTGACTTAATAGAGACATTTACAATCTGACTAGTGAGATCAGAGTGCACACACATGTGCGCATACACACACACAATGTGCACAGACACATACACACAGAATACATATACACAGCCACATGCACACACAGAGAGAGGAAGCTTAGTCTAAATGAAGAAGTTTATTTCTTCAGGGAACAACATCCTCTTTTCCTTCTCCCTCTCCTGTGTAGTATGTATGTGTTCATGTGTATGTGTGCAGGAGGTCAGAGGTCAATGTCAGGTCTCTCCTCCAATTACTTTCCACAAGGTCCTTCCTGAGCCTGGGGCCCAACTTAGCTGGCCGGTGAGCACCAGAGATGCACCTGCTTCTGCCCCCCTGGTGCTGAGGTTACAGATGCTCAACACCCTTGGACCTCATATGCATGGCCTCCCTCAGCGTGCACAGCAGCAACTCTACTCGCCTCCTTGGCCTCTCATCTTTGCTCTTTGTAAGAGCCTGTTCCAATGGCGGTTTCAAACTTCCTTTTCTCTTTCAGCTTTAGACATCTCCTCACTCCATGCACAAACTATCAAGCAGCAGATGGCAAGAGAAGGACGATTTTTTTTTTTTCAGAGGAATAAAAAGAAAAGGAGAAAAGATACTCCGGTTACTGTAAGAACTGCGCAGGCGTTGAGTAAGCGTCCTGAAGCCGATACACTGTTTCAAACCTCCTATATACACTTTTGTAATGGTGACTTTGTTACAAGATCCCTCCTGGCAGAAGGGAGTTGATACAATGTCTCATAATATAGAGTTTACAGGAAGTTTTCCTTTGGTTTCAACCAGGAATACATTTTTTTCTTCTGAAACTAATGGCTTTCATCTTTGAAAGCAGGATAGGTCCTGTAGAATTGATCACTTACTTTTCCTTTGTCCTGGAATCTTAACACTCATCGCTAGAGTCCAGCTTTATGGCTGCCCTGTAATGAAGATCTTACAGCCCTCATTTTGTTTCTGGCTTCATTGTGCTCTTCAAACTTTATAGCCTTCTCATTCTGATGTACCCACTTATTTTTATCATTATGGGTTATTGTGGAAGAATTCTGATGCTATACATGACATGGTCTTTGTAAACAATTACATATAAATAAAGAACAAATTTAAAGGGAGAGCTACACATTTTAATAGGAATTTTGGGGCCTGTTTAATGAACAGGTAATTTACTATACTTTGACTTTTTATTGGAGTAGTTTATTGTAGTGTTTTTAATGCACCCACTCTAAATTCTGGCTAATGACAAGTTTAAATCTTTCCTAATGCCAGGGCAACATAATAAGACTTTATCTGAAAAAAAAAATCCAACTAAAACAGCCACAATCACAAAAACCAAAACCAATCAAATCTTTCCTAATTTCCTGATGGAACTATGGTATTTAATTTGTGCCTCAGTTTTCTTGTCTGCAGTAACAAAAAATAACAATAATTTTTATCATATTAAATTAGATAAAAAGCATTAAGCACATAGAACTGTGTCTGGCATGAAGTTTAAGGTAAACATTGCTAGATGTTAGAGAATCACTGCTAAGTGTTTCCAGTGTAGGTTCTTTGTGTTTAGGACGTCCCCACTGGCTTTTGGTCATGACATAGCTAGTTTATTAGTTATGCATATTACTGTGTGGCAAATTACCTCCAAATTTTTTGGACAAAAATATAATGTAAAGAGTAGGAGACATGGCTCAGCATAATTAAGAACACTGGCTGCTCTTGCAAAGGACCTGAGTTCAACTCCCAGCACCCAACTGTCTGTAATACCAGTTCCAGGAGCTCCAGTGCCCTCTTTTGGCTTCTCTGGGCATTGCACACACAGTGCACAGACACACATGCCGGCAAAACACCTATAACACATAAAATTTTAAGATGTAATTAAAAACAAAAATTCCATAGTTAGTGAGAGCCAGAGATCTGAGAAGGGCTCTTAGCTGGACCTTCTGTTCCTGAATCTCACAAGGTTAGAATGAGCCTCAGCTGAAGGTTAAACTGTGGACGAGCCACTTTCAAGCTAATTCAACTCACGGGGTCGCTTAGTTTCAGCAACCTGAGGCTTCCTTCAGTACCTTGTTCATCAGAACCAGCATGAAGGAGATTCTGCTATCAAGACAACAGTCACAGGGTTTGGTAACGTAATGTTTTGAAATAAAAAATTTGGTCTTCTGGCTCTTAAGAGATGACTGCTACCTCCTTGGGATTCTGAGTTAGAAAGTAAGTTTGTTAGTCACGGTGAGCGGTCCCAGCTGCATCTGCGTTAACTAAGGAACTGACTCATTACGCGCCCATACAGTTTCTGGGGTACTAAACTAGAAAGATCAATGGTGTGATTGATTATAGGGTTAGAGTTTTCAACTTGACCTTCAGGAAATAGACAAGGTTAGTGCTTGAAGTCAATTAATCTGTCCAATCATTCCATTATGAAAAGCAGATGCAATCATACCAGCAGGCTGATACAGTCTGACTCTACAGAAAAAGCCTAGCACTTAGGAAACTGAAGAGGGAGATTCTTAAGCTCAAGGCACATTTAGTTCTGAAGGGAGTTTGAGGCTAACTCTGTCAAAAAAAATAGCAAAACAAAACAAAACAAAACAAACAAACACACAGGAAAAACAAAAACAAAAATCCCAAACTCACAATAACTCTAAAGAACCAGGCCATGCTCAGAGACCGGCACAGTGACAATCCGAAAGGCTTTGTTAAAGGACTTTATAAAGGTTGTTAAAAGAGTTGATAGAAAACACTTACAGCTTTACTGTTTGAGAGAGAAGAAGGAATAACTGTTATTTTGGATTTTTGTACTCGTCAGAATGTTTTGAGTTTATTTTTTTCCTTTCCCCTGACGATGGAAAGTAAACTGCCTCCAACATCCCCTTGTCTCTTTACACATTAGGCAACTGAGGCAGAGGGAGGTGAAGTGATTTGCTTCAGTCCGTAGGTCATAGGTCATAGGTTATGCCAAGTCTTGAAGTCTGTTGGGCTCCACAGATGCCCACTGGTGCCCAGTTCTCCACTCATTTCACTTTATTTCCCCATTAGCCTGGCAGCTTCTGGGCACCCGCACTGGGGATGCTGTTACCGGAGGTGGCGCCACTCAGCTGCTGCTCTCTAAACACTCACAGCATACATCCCTGACCATCAGGTCCATTTCTACCAGACAAGTTGGTGGGTGGCTGCTTATTAACCACCGAAGCCTGTTCACACTCATGGTTAGTAGGAATATCTTTGAACAAGACCCAAATACAGAAAACCTAAACTGAGATTTCCATTAGAATCCAGAAAGTCGGTTTCAAGCTTTATGGATGCTAAAACCCAATTTCCTTCCCATTTACATTTAAATAATCCCAACACCTAAAATGTCATTCAAGCTTGAACTTTGAAGAGGCAGTGAGGTCTGTTGTCATCCAAGAACAGGGCTTCTAGCTGGTCCCTGTCACACTGACCTAGGAAACGTGGCTTTGTCCTCTCAGGCTTCTGTTTCCTGTACACACACACACACACACACACACACACACACACACACACTCCCCCAGTGAAATGTTCTCCCTAGGGAGTCCAAGTGACAGATGTCAGAAATGTCTTTAATGTAAAGGAAATTTGTGATAAGCTTAGTCTAGGAAGCCATTAAATGAAAAATGATGTTTTTAGCCATATGTAGAACCAGTTGTTGGTGAGTAGTTTATTGTAAGTGACTTATTTTCTGGCCACATTCTAAACTCTTGCAGGAAATGGTTCCTCTCACAGTGCTTGACACACCCTCTCATCAAGCACTGGGCCTGACAATAGCACCTTCATCTTTATAGCTTGAAAAGAAACCCACTTCCTCCCAAGTGTTTACATAGCACACAGTATACTTTCCTCCACAAAACGCTGGCCTCACTGCGCATATTTTGAATGCTATTCTTTTGACACAGAGAACTGCAAATGCCACTTAGGTATGTATGTTCTTGTTCTCTTCCTTCTTTCCCCCCTCCTCCTCCCCCCTCGTCCTCCTCTTTCACTCTTCCTCCCTCTTCCACCACCTCCTCCTGCTCCCCTCCTCCCCTTTTTTCTTTGTACAGATCCCCTTTTTGAAGGCTCGAGAACACAATTGAGATAATTCAGTCTCTCCGTAAAGTGGTTTTTGTTTGTTTGTTTGTTTTGTTTTTGTTTTGGAAAAAGACAAGTCTTAGACAAACAGAAAGTAAACTAATTATGGCTCCAGGGTGAACACTCCTGACTCATCCACAGGCACGCCCATGCACAGGAACATGCCATCTTTCTGTGGCTGACTAAGTCAAGAGCCATAACTCACAAGAACTTCAGTCTTGGCATAGGCAGCTGTACTCCTTCAACACAACCAGGGACTCTCCAAATGTTGCAGAATTAAGGTTTCTTGGGCTTAGGGTTTGGGCTGCTCTTTGGCTCACTTATTTCCTGTTCTGTGCTAAGCCGTGTCGCTGAGGTGCTGAGCACTGCATAAGGTGGATGAGGCAGCCTACCTGGATCAGGTCAGGTGAAGCAAATACCGTCCAGAGGAAAGTGCAGTGAAGTTTTAGGTCACCCAATAGAGTACTCATTCTGACGTCCTACCTTATGCCTACCTCCCTGTTTTTCTTTTAGGAAATAGCCACATCTTGAAGACCTATAGCATGAAGTGGACAGACAGAGGGGGCTCAGGGAGAGGGGGGTCTAGCGAGACACTGCTGTGTCACTAGTGTCCATGCCTGGTTGGAGTTGAATAGACCTTTACTGAATGACTGCATAACCCTAAAGGATCTGCCTTGGCCATAACGAGACGTCAGTGTAGTCTGCTCTGTTCTCAATTGCTGACTCCAGTCTTCCATCCTGTTTGTCAGTCTTCACCTTTTCTGTGACTTGGTTAGAAGGGGAGAGGGCAATTTGCTTCGAGGGACCCTTGCTTTCTGCAACCTAGAACAAAGTGTTTGCTAAGGCAAGGAGAGGGAAGTAAAATAATAATAATAATAATAATAATAATAATAATAATAATAATAATAGATAATGTTTTTAGCTTGGCATGATGGTGAGTGCCCGCACTCCCAACGCTTGAGAGGTGGAGACAGGAAGGTCAGGGATTCAAGCTCATCTCAGCTTCATAGTATGAGGTACCATACGCTAGGAAAAAAATACCTTCAGGACTGGAAGGATAGCTCAGTTGGTAGAGTTGCTTTGCAACATGAGAGGAGTTGCTCCCTGGGCCTCGCCGAGCAGCCAGCCTAGCCTACTTGACAAATTCCAGGCCAATATGAGACCCTGTCTTAATGAAAACTGGATAAGTAAGGATGATACCTAAGGAATGTCACCCAACATTAACGGATGGCCTCCTTACATGAGTGGATGTGTGTTCATGGACATCCCCCAAACCTGCACCTGTGGGCACATAAATGTGGGCACATAAATGTGCACACATACACACAGGAGAATAATTCAGGGAGGCCTTTTCTGTGTGCTGATGACTTGGTTTCTGTGAGGAGAGCCTGATATAACATGTCCACGACCTGGCGAGCGTTCCCTTAGAGTCTCTCCAGCCACTGGTGAGTCCTCGAATATCTTCTGGATAAGGCTAGATCAGTCCTCTGGGGTTCACAGCTACTTGCTCCTCCCGCCTCCACAACCTCCAGACTCCTCAAGCATATCTGCTGCTGGTCCCTCCAAGTCCACTAACTTGGATACGCTTCCAATTCCAATAACATGGATAGACTCTAGGGCATCGAGTTATTCTGAAGATGAATTGAGTGCACGAGAAGCACTTGGAATCATGCCGCAAGAGTTGTATAAACATTGGATACCATAGTTTTACTTTGACTAGTTGATTGTAGCAGCCCAACACACCACCTCCCTTTTATTTTTCCTTCCTTTTGCGGGAGGAAGAGATTTACAGAGAGTGAAACTAGAATCCCATGTGTGCTAGGAAAACTAACCACTGGGCTAACATCCTCACACCTCTTCCTTTTTTTGACCTTTTCACGTGCTTGCACGTGTGTGATCTGCATGTGTATGTATGCTCTTAAGTGCCTGGGGGTGGGTGTTAATGCACATGTATGCATATTCATGTTGAGGCCTAGGTTTGATGACCGACATCTTCCTTTGTCATTCTTCCACCTTATTCTTGTGGGGCAGGGTTTCTCAGTCAAGCCCAGAGCTTGTAGATACGACTAAGTCACTAGCATCTTGCTCTGGGGACACCTTGTCATTACCTTCTGAGGCTGGGGTTACATGTACAGACAGGCTGTCCCAACCTTCTGGCACACACACAGGTTCTGGGGATTCAAACTCCAGTCCCTTTGCTTGTGTGGCACGTGCTTTAACCACTGAGTAACCTCTCATCTCTTTCTTCTTTTTTAAAGGGACTTTATTTTGAATTGATCCCACTAGGTCTCCTGCAATCCCCCTGCCTCAGCATTCCCGGTAGCTGATATTATAGGTGTGTGCCGCCACACCTGGAAAAAAAAAACAACTCTTGATTTTGCTATATTTTCCTCAGCCAACAGAACAGACATAGCAGCAGGCACTGTGGGCACAGCAGGCACTGTGGGCACAGCAGGCACTGTGGGCACAGCAGGCACTGTGGGCACACCTGCAGGTCTAGTCACTAGTCATAGAACATTTGCTTGCTGGGCAATGAGGGACATACTGAGTATGGCAACGTGTGCTCCAAGAACACCATCATCCTTCTTCTTGCAATAGATCCAGACCTGACCAATAGGATTGTCCAGTCAATCCTTTTGGCCATGGTAACCCAAGGCTGGCCTATATCCTTGCTCCTTTGTTCAGGTGCTGAGGTAGCCTCCAGCAAAGTAAACAAGTCCTTCTCAGGAGTCTTCTGTGGGAGTCAGAAAGGAAGGCCATGTGGCTTTTGAACTCTCAAATCCTATGGGTAAGAATGATCTGGAAGAACAAGACATGATGGAGAGAGGGCTGGTGAGATGGCTCAGCGGTTAAGAGGAATGCTTTTCCAGAGGTCATTGAGTTCAAATCCTAGCAACTACATGGTGGCTCACAACCAGCCTTAATGAGAAACAAATAACCTATGGGCCAGAGCGAGCAGGCCTGGCACGAGTGGGGCCAGAGCAAGAGGGAGAAAGGAAAGGGGAGGGGGAAGAAATGATGGAGAGAGTAAGGCCTACTCATAGGACAGAGTGTTAGGAAGCAGAGGGTGGCTCGCCCTCATTCTGGCATGGTGAGATTGACTACATTCCTGGATGAGTCGATGAGTTCTCATAGTGAGCTTCTCTGAAGTGGAGAGAAGGCATTGTGACTCACAGCTAAGAGGCTCAGACAGATGCCGTCTGGGCTTTTATAGAGCTATTGCCCATTGGATGAGTCCTAGAAACTGGAGTCAAGCTCTAAACACTCTGACAGGTACTACAGAGCTCTAGATCAAGAGGTCAGAGAATGAATTATAGACCCACCTCCTGAAGGATGCATAGGAACTAGGCAGGTTATGGAGCAAGTGCGGAGAGGGAACAAGGTCAAATAGAGGAAGGGCTTTGTCTTTGTATGATGAAGTAGTGGAGAGAAGAGAGAAACCATTCATGGATTTTCATCTCTCTGTGATCGCTCTGTCTCTCGTTGAGGTAATGAGAAGCCATTAAAATACAGTCTGGAGGATTGCAAACCTGGATTTCTATTTTTGAAGGAGAATTCAACTCAGCATGCATTGGAATGCGTATGACTCTAGAAGCAGGGGACATTTCTAGGACATCGATGCCGCTGGCCTCAGCTGAGATAGAACAAGTTGGAGTTAGAACAAAGTGCATAAAATCAAGAAATATCTGGAAGGCAACTTGGTAGTCTGTGGTGATTGGCCCTGATTCCTCCTTCCTGATGATCTAGTGTCTTAGTTTACTGCTGTGAACAGACAGCATGACGAAGGCAAGTCCTGTAAAGACAACATTAAATTGAGCTGGCTTTCAGGTTCAGAGGTTCAGTCCAGTATCATCAAGGCAGAAACATGGCAGCATCCAGGCAGGTATGGTGCAGGAGAAGCTGAGATTTCTACATCTTCATCTGAAAGCTGCCAGCAGAATACTGGCTTCCAGACAGCTACCATGAGCTGAACATCTTGAAGCTCACACCTACAGTGCCACACCTACTCCAAAAGGGCCACACCCACTTGAACAGAGCCACACCTTCTAATAATGCCACTCTATGGGCTGAGCATGTACAAACCATCACGTCTAGTTATGTATTTAAACATGAGCCTTTACTCCGGGCTTCACTTCTGGCCCTCTCAGATGTGAAATATTGGGCTGGTTCATTTCCCCTCTCTATCCAGCATTTTGACGTTTCCCCCACCAGCTATCCATTTGTTCATGTCGGCATTCTTAGTCAATTGCTTTTAGTTAGATGGCTTTCTTAGTTTCCTCATTCACTTTTTCATTCTTGTTTCAAATTAGGGTTTTGGGTTTTGTTTCTTTATGCGAGGCATAGAGATTGATATCTATAGTTCTGGCACTTGAAAGGCTGGGACAGAAGGACAGCCCTAAGTTGAAGTCTGGAGTGGCCTACAGATTGAGACCTTATGTCAAAGAACAAACGAACCAAGACTTAGTTTAAAATTTTTATCATAGCTATGGTGCAAGTAAAGAGTCAAATGATCTGCAGCTTGCTACTAAACATCGCTCTCCAGCCAGAGACGTCTGAAATCTTTCCCCCTTCCATGGTTGTGTCTCCCTCCCTCTCAGGCCTCAGCCACACTAAGGGCTTACCCTGTCACTGAACTGCTCCCAGTCCAGTGTCCCAATGTATTTCCATTTCTGCACATTATCTCCCGACTTCCTACCTCGGAAGAGAAACATTTAATTGAGTTTCGCCACTGCGCCGTCAGGACACTGCCCTACACATCTGTATTTCCCCTTGTCCTCACCCTAGTTGAAGCTGGACCACTCCCGTCCCATTCTGGTTGGGGCAAGATTTTCATGTTTTTGTTTTGTTTTGTTTTGTTTTTTTTCGAGACAGGGTTTCTCTGTAAAGCCCTGGCTGTCCTGGAACTCACTTTGTAGACCAGGCTAGCCTCGAACTCAGAAATCCGCCTGCCTCTGCCTCCCGAGTGCTGGGATTAAAGGCGTGCGCCACCACGCCCGGCCTGATTTTCATGTTTTTATCAGAACTCTGAAAACAACCCTCGAAGCCAAGCCACGAGGCTCATTGTGCTCACGTGCCCTCTCATGTACGATGTTGTATTTTCTCTGAGGTTAATAACTGCTGTGCTCTTCTTCCCTTAATGTCTGCTGAAGTATAATTAATTTAACCACAAGCTCTCCACAGTTGTCGGAATCCTCGACCCGTTGGCGCAGACTCAGCCTTACTCTATCATTTTCATCTTAGAGAAACCTTTCCTGTGCCTTCCTCCCGCTTGCTCTGACCTGACTCGTTTTCTGGGGTTCCTGATGGCCCTCTTACCCCTTCCCCCAACACATCTCCAGTATGATTCCAGCGAAACTGTGCCTGTTTGAAGTTGAATTGCATTTCTTCTGTCTTCTTCTCTTCCCTCTTTGTCTTGCTGTGTTCTCCACTTGCTTCCTGAGAAACTAGGCCCAGGATGCAAGTTCAGACAATTCATGTCTGAAAACAGAAAACGTCCTCATTCTTTATATTGAAAATCATTTAACATTTTTGTTTGTGTGTATGTGTGCATGCCTGTGTGAGTTTATGTGTACATGTGTGTACAGCGACTCTGAGAGAACAGAGGGTGCTGAGTTCCCTGGAACTGAGTTACGGGCAGTTGTGAGCTGCTGGTGTGGGTGCTAGGAATCAAAGTTGGGTCCTCTGAAGATCGATAAGCCCTCTTAGCCACCACACCATGCTCCAGCCTCCTGGCTGGGCACTGAGTTGATGTACAAAGTAGAATTTTGAGCCATAGGCAATTTTCTCTCAGACTTCAGAAGTCAGGGCTCTTCCAATCCAATTTCTAAGTATTTTATCTTCTGTTTCTTTACATATGGCCTTCTCTCTATTCTGAAAGCCTTTGCAATCTTGGCTTTATCTCTTTTAGTGTCATGCATATGAGTTTTTCTGTGGCCTTAAAAAAAAAAGAATTAGTTGTTTTAATTCACTTCTGATTCGTCGTACACCATAGGTCCATGTATAGTGATGTCCATGATATGATCTAAAGCATCTTCCTGCTTCTTCCTGCTGGGGAATGTTATGTCTTATTTTCCCATGTGTTGAATAACCAATCAGTATGCTCTTCCCCGGGGAAGAGTTGCCTGTAGCTCTTTGTGGAGGGTTGAGGCCACCTGGTCCTTCCCCTGTGCACTTTGGAAATGCTTGTCTAGTATTGTCTTTATTCAGCTCCTATTTAGGTAGACATGTTGGTGAGACTTTATGGATGTTGAATGAAGTTGTTTGTTTGTTTGTTTTATTTTGTTTTGTTTTGTTTTAAGCTATTGCACTGGGCATTATATGGGCCCTTTCCATTTGATAACATAAAAATATCTGTTCTAAGAAATCCTCTGGGGTTAATTCTCTTTTCCTTATTTCTTTCTTCTGTTAACTTTTAAAGCATTTTCCTTGTTAAAGTGTTAGATGTTCCTGAATATATTTTTTTAAAATTTCTCATCTCCACAATCTTACACTTTCTCTGTCATTTCGCTTTGCTTTCTGAGTAATTTCTTCACTTGATTTTCCAAGTCTCGTACTAAGATCTTCATGTCTGCCAATGGTCTCTAATCTCTCTCATCAGGTGAATGTATGTTCCTGGCTTTCTGAGATGCTAACTGTAGTTTTGTGGTAATCTGTCTGTCTGTCTGTCTGTCTGTCTGTCTGTCTGTCTGTTTCTCTCTCTCTCCCTCTGATCTCTCTCATATGCTGGAGATCCATATTGGATATCTGCCTCACCTTAGATCTGCACATATTTTTACAGAAGACAGCCTTGCAGTCAGTTTAACAGCTCTGCAAATGTGGCTGGGGCTTGCTTCTGGCTTTCCTCTGTTTTTGAGGAACATTTTAAAGTCTGAATCTTTTGCCCTGGATTGCTTAACTTCTGTAGAAGATCATCGTTAGTGCTTGTTAGGTAAGAGGCTGGGATAGACTCCCCTTTTATTTCCCCAAACCCTCCCTCTAACCCTCAGCGGTGCCTCTTTGCCCGCATAGTATCCCCTCTGCCAAGTGAGCACACTTGTGCTGCAAGCGACTGTCCTGAGTTCCTCCCTGGACTTGACCTCTAAACCCTTCCAGGGATCAACTAATATTGTTTTTAAAAATATTTGATTATTTAATTACATATACGTGTCTGTATATGGGTATGAGCGTGTGAGCGTAGGTGCTCACAGAGATCAGAGACATTGGATTCTCATCCCTGGAGCTGGTGATGGAAGCTGTCCCACGTGGGAATTGAACCCAGGTCCTCTGCAAGGGTAGTGCATACTCTTAACCACTGCACCATCCCCCCAGCTCCTACTAATCTTACATGCAGCTTCATGTACTGGGTCTGCTTTCAGCTTACCTCATACTACTGATTATTCTCTTTGGGGAACATGTGGGACTCTCTATTGGCTCCCCACTGTCCACTTAAGGTCTAACATTCTCAGATGAGATGGGCTGGTTCTCCTCGCCTATCAGCCTTTAAAATTCTAAAATTATGCGGATGCCAGTTTTTCAGTCACAGCTTTGCCAATCTCAGTTTTGTAAATCTGTCCCTTAGAACAAAACAAAACAAAATAAAACAAAACAAAGCAAAGCAAAACACCACATGGCGATAAAAAAGAAGGAAAACTAGACACAAAGGTTCAGTCCGTCCTCTTAGCATTCCCCCCATTTAGGCTTCCTAGCTAACCCTGTGTGGTGGCTAATCTTTGTCGTCAGCCCGATGCAGGTTGGAAGAGGGAGCCTTAGTTGAGTATCTACCAACCTTAGAGCGACCTGTGAGCATAGGTTTTGTGTTTTATTGATTGCTGATCAATATAGGAGAGCCCAGCTCACCATGAGCAATCCATCCCTAGAAGGGGGACTGGACTGTATGAGAAACATAGCTGACTGTGAGTGATGGAGGAGCATTCCTCCACAGCTTCTGCTTCAAGCCCCTGTCTTCAGTTTCTGCCTGGACTGTAACCTGTAAGCTGAAATAAACCCTCTTCTCCCGGAGTCGCTTTTGGCCATGTTGTTTTCACAACAATGGAAGATAAACCAGGGGCTTCTGCTTTTCTGGAACTACTGTTTCTTCTTCCTTGAAGGTCATTATTCAATTCTCTTAGCCTTGAACTCATCCTATGGGATCTTTCAACACTAACAAGATGAAATCCAACAGAGGCAAGGTGCAAAGTTCTACATTCAGATCAGAAAGAGGAAAAAAAAGCCAGCAATTAAAAGACATAGGATTAGAGAAGTATTGCTTAATCTCCATATAGGGGGAAAAAGCATAAGATCAAAATGATTCAATGATATGATATGATCGTACTTCAAATGGTAAAAATGTGATGTGGGCTACATTAATAGGACCATAATACTCAGGACAGGAGGTGTGTTTGGAAAGAGTGACCCCTATTCTTGGTGTTTGTCAGTGAATTCTGTGGCCTCCTCTGCCCTGCTCTTTGTCAAGAATGATGAGAGCTTATGACAGAAATGGAGAGGCGTGAACAGGCAGAGAAGAGGCTGAGAACATCAGATGAGGAATGTTGGACCCGGATACGGGAGGAAAATGCAGAAAGTCACCTGGGTTGAAGGAGTGAGTTTGGGTGATGCTGTGTGAATGGCTAGAATTTGGATAGCGCAGAGAGGAGAGGGTGTCTGCTGAAAACCCAAAAACCTTTCTCCTACGATCCATCTGGAAAGGGGATGGGGTGGTAACTAGAAAGCTCCCCCGTCCCTGGAAGGATGGTGGTTGAATAGAGTTACTTCTAAGCTATTTTCTGGCTCTGAGTAGGATCTAGAAACACCTTCCTCCATTTTAGAGAGAATTAGAAGCCATCCAATCAGTGCCCAAGAAGGTCCTCCAACGAAACCTTCTGATCCCAGTGGAACATTCCTTCTGGTCCATACTAGTAACTTTTTATTGTCTAAAATGCCTTTCTTATCTCAGACACCTAACACATTTGAACACCTAGAACCGGAGCGCAGACCATGCAATTGTACACACTGGGCATTTGTTTGTAAATGAGTTTCCTAGAATTTATGCCCTTCTTGTAGCTTCTGAGCACTCAGGTCTTAGAGGAACAGTGAGCTTATTGTCCTTGTGGCTTACGTGGTACTGTTGGCACAAGCAACAGGTGACTATATAATCCTGCCTTGGGAGTAAGTGCACGTTTTAAAGGAATGTGCTCTATGTGTAAGTCCTGAGATGATCACCTTTTAGAGTCCAAATGCCACCTACAATTGATGAAGCTCACATATGTAATAAGGACATGTGAGGCTTACAGGAAGCCTTACATCCTCAGTAAGCATGCTCATTCAACCTTGGGTTGTCTCTCCTCTTTAATCATGAACTATGGGTTTGGCTCTTCAGACTGACAGTGTCTCCATTGTCTTCACATTGTAAGGACTGGCCTGGTCCAGGAGTCCAAAAGTGAAGGTAATAATTGAGCAGAAGGCGAGCTGTGTGCATGCACAGCAAAGGTTCAGGCACGTGCTGCTGCTGGAGCTTGAGACTGAGCCAGGTATTGTAGAGAAGTCACAGGCAAAAAGTTCTGATCCACGCAGCCAGGTCCAGACAGCTAGCAGCACATGGCTATGAGTCTGGAAGTCATTTGTCTCTGTGGTTATCTGTTCAGAGAAGAGGTCAGATTCTAGGTGGGGTCTGCTGACTTAGTCAGAAAATAGGTCTGAAAGAATGCTGCACTTCCTCTCAATTAAGCAGGAAAATGCAGTGTGGTGACCTCATAATTCACGATTCTCCCGCCCCAAACACCAGTTCATCCATCATCCCCTTACACTCCTGCTGGGGAAGGCAGGTCAGTGTAGGGCATAGGAAGAGGGCAGTTATGATGGTAGATTCTCATGCTTCACTTTTAGGTCTTGATGTGCAAAATTTGAAACAACCTGTCCTGTAGGACCATCAGAAAGAAGCCAGGCTCGCTAATGGCCAGGTCTGGCCCCATCTGCTCCCTTTCATCTGCTTGCAAGTAAAAGCAGACTGCCAGTGTCTTCTGGCTGGACACTGGTCAGGAGGGTATGTTTTTCTTTGCATGACTAAATACCCATTTCTTCACAGGCAGGACGGATGTCCCCAGATGAAGTGCTCTGTGAGCTGTGGCCTGGCCACTGAGTCATCTGGCTTGAGACGACAGGCTGCTAGAGTGAACCACACAGCGCTGAAAGGTGGCCAGAGACGGGGTGCTGCTCGCCTTCCTCGCAAAGCGTCTCATTTTCTTCCCTTAGACTCCGTGTATTTTTAGGCTGCATAATTATTCCTCTTGACCCAGTCAAAATAGCTCCTTTTCTTCCAATTGTTTCTTGGCAGGACTTGAGTATAATAACCGTATCCCTGGAGCCTTCCCGGATGTCTCTGAAATGAGAAAGAAGGAAATAGGTAAGGAACTTGTCTAAAAGCATGATTGCAAAAACTTTTAAAAGGGTATGTAACTTCATTCTTATGAGTCACAGCCTCTCTTGGAGTCGTTGAACTATCTCAGAAATTGACTTTTAAAATCTCTCTCTGTGTCTGTGTCTCTGTCTCTTTGTTTGTCTGTCTGCCTGTCTCTCACATTCTCTTCACTATTGGAGATTGGAGTCAGGGCTTTCTGCATCCTAGACAAATGCTCTTCTACCGAGCTGTACCTCTAACCCCTGAACTGCTTTTCTTGGAGATGCCCAAAAAAGAAATCCTACCAATCTAATCTCATAGACAAGCACTTAGGAATCAGTTTCTGGTATGCTCATCCTACTTCCTTCTAGGAAGAATTGAAAAACAGCAGGTAACCCGGAGAGCCCTTGTGGTTTTATGTATTCCACAGGAAAACACATCAATCACACTTTCTGTTGGCCTCATCTTAATATCAGAAGTACACTATTTGGAAATAGGGAATCAATTTGTTGTTCAGGCTGGCCTCAAACCCTGGGTCAAGCAATCCTCCTGCCTCCAAAGCTGGGCTTGCAGGTATGCATCTCTGTGCCAACTGGTCATACAGTTCTAACGCCAGTTCTAGGAATTGTGGAAGGCTGTGTTTGGCAATTACAGAGGAAGCTGGAGGCAGAGAGCTCTCTCACACTATTAGGTCATGTTGCTTTTCAGAAAAAGCTGTTACTTCCTCTCCTGGTAAAGATGTATCCAGGCTGTGGTTTCTGTGGGCAGAGAAGAGTTCCTGGAGCACTCACAGCCTTTCCTTTAATCCACATGCTCAGAATCCAACGTGTGAAGCTGGTGGTGAGCTGTAGGGCCTGACACAGGCAATTGCAGGGGGTTCATACCTGAATTGGAAAGACATTAGGTAAAAATAAACAGACAAGAAAACACCTCTAAAACTGACTGCATCTCTCTTTGGTTCGTACTTCAAGATGATGTAATGGTGATGTCAGAAGGGGTCTGTACCATGTGTAGCTGTATGAATTATACCCCACATTTTCTCTAGGGAAAAGGCTAGTAGACAGTTTTGCATTAGCTGGGATGTACTTTGGTGGTAGCTAGAGCACTTGCCTAGCTCTGCATTTGATAGAGGTGAGTGTGGGAGGATGGATGGATGGATAGACGGACGGACAGATGGATGGGTGGGTGGATGGATGGTTGGATGGATGGATGGATGGATGGATGGATGAATACATGAATAAATATATAGCAGGTTCCCAAGCCACCAGGGACATTTTCAAAGCCAGCATCTCCTGTGCTGTCCCAGACTGATATGAACCTATATTACTGTGTGCCTCATGCAGTTCATAACAAGGGGAGCAGGAACTGAACTCACGAAGCCAGGAAGGTCTGAACATGCCTACTGAACATGTATAGACTTGCTGCTGCTCCTTGAGGATGGAAGAAAAACCATCTTCTGGTAGGGGCCGGGGAGGATTGGAAGAAATGAAAGACTGTGGAGGAGTCCTTATCCGCTGCCTGCGAGGGGGCCAGGGAGGTGTTCAGCAGTTTGCTTAGGATGCAGCTTCCTTTCCCAGCCCTCAGGAGCCTGCCAGGGGTCGGGGGTGGCATGTCAGGGCCACCTGAGCAGCGATAACACACTCACAGTTGTCATCGTGTGCTCTGGCAGAAGGTACTCGATGTCCTCTAAGGTTCTCTCTCCTTCCTCCCTTTCTTTGCTTTGGTTTTGGAACAGGATTTCACACACCATAGCCTCAGCTTGCCTGGAACCCACTGTGTAACTCAGGCTGGACTTTAACATGCCGCAATGCTCCTGCCTCAGCCACCCAGGTGCTGGGATTATAGGTCTGAGCCGCCACACCTGGCAGTCTGGCTCTGTCTCATGTCCGCATCAGTGGGCTTTTGTTCAGGCACTCCCATTTTGCACTGTATGAGTCAAGGTTCACTAATCTTTTTGTCTTAGTTCATGTCTGCCTAGCACATTATCAGCCCTAAAAAAGCCCCTCCCTGTATTTGTTGTTAGCGTCGTGATTTACTACTCGGAATATCAGACGGGCTCTGCAGGTGCTGGCCTCAGATGTGTCCAGCACACTCTCATAAACCAAGCATGGCAGCCGTGCCCCATCATCTTAGTGACTCTCCTCAGCATCTGCTGGGTAGCTGCAAGAAAGACACCAGCCTCCTCTGTTCGTCATCCAAACCTACATCAAACTGGAACTCATTTCCCCAACCTTTTTCCCTAAGTTCCTCCATAGTTGAGAGTGCTTAATAACAATTGGGGTTTGAAATCTGGGGTCCTCCACCTTCCCCCAACCCCCCAGTTAAAGTACCACAGTCTTATGACTACAATACTTGCAAAAACCTGAACTAAACCACAAAACAAACCTGACCTTTTCAGCTTAAATCTGTCTTCTAAAAAAAAGGGGGGGGGCACCAAGCTAATTCAGTGGGTGAAAGCTCCTGTCACACAAGCCTGGTCACCTAAGTTCCATCCCTTGCATCCCCTGAGGACCGAGCAGGTCCAACCCTAAGAGTTGTCTGCTGGATCTCACACACACAATGATAAAAAATGAAATAAAATAAAATTTAAACAAACATTAGGCTAGGTATCGTTCAGACCTATGATGTAGCTAGCACTCAGGAAACTGAGGCAGGAAGATTGCTGTGAGTTCAAGGCCGGCCCAGGCTACATGATGAGTTACAGGCTGGTATAGTGATATGGTATAGTGATATGGTATAGTGATATGGTATAGTGATATGGTATAGTGATATGGCCTGTGATGAGATGTTACAGGCTGGTATAGTGATATGGCCTGTGATGAGATGTTACAGGCTGGTACAGTGATATGGCCTGTGATGAGATTCTTGTCTCGAAAACCAAAGATTTAATTTCCTATTTCTCATAACTGAGCAACATTTGTAAGCTTCATATAAAGCTATGTAACAGCTAAGGGATGCAGTCCTCACAGCTCATAAATTAGCTATGAATGGCAATGGATTTGTCTCCTGAATCAGATACTTGATTCACGAGATTAGATAAAAATGAAGGCCTTAGATAACACAGGAAGGTGCCCAGGAAAAGCTCCTTCCCCTGCCTGGGTCCAACTCAGCCATGATAGATTTATCCAGGGAGTTGGGATCCTTGATCCACCCCTTTGTCTCTTCTTGCTTTCAGCCTTACCTTTGCTGCCCCAGTTATCCAACAAGCTCTTCACAGAATGACTCTTTAAAATGATTTGCTCAGAATTTACAGCATAGCAGGCTGTGCTGATTTGGTCTGCCCTCGGCTGTCTGTCTGTGTGCCCTCGGCTGTCTGTGTGCGTGGTGTTCTGTGCTTTCCACTCTTTCACATCTCTGAGTCATGTGAGGTCTCCTCTGGCATTCCTTAGTTCCAGCTCTCACTTCCTCTCATAAGTAAATTTGCCATTTTCCACCTGAGCGTTGTGGTGCATGCACTTGGGAGGTATAGACAGAAGGAACACAAGTTCAAATCCACCCTTCTCTATATATGTAATAAATGTTTTGCAAATATTTGTTAAAATTCAAGTGGAGGGCTTGAGAGATGGCTCAGTAGCCATTACATGCATTGGCTCTTCCAGAGAACCTGGGTTCAATTCCCAACACCCACATGGCAGTTTCAACTGTCTGTAGCTCCAGTTCCAGGGAATCCAACACCCGCACATAGACATACATGCAGACAAAACATCAATGCACGAAAATCAAAATAAAATGAACTATTTCAAAAAAAATTCAAGTGAAAATTGGTATTAGTTTTAATTGTTGACTTGAGCTGGAAGAGAGAGAGTTGCAGGGAGGAAATTTCTAGATTATGTTGGTCTTTGAGCATTTCCATGAAGGGTTTTTTTAAATTGGACTAAATGAAGCGGAAAGACACACCTTGAACGTGGGTGTCATGATTTCATAGACTGAGCCCTGAACTGAATTAAGAATAAAGAATGAGCTAAGTACCAGCATGCATCCCTCCGCTGCCTCTGTCCCTGATCATGGCTGCTGGGCACCAGCATACACCCTTGTCTCCATTCCTGATGGTGGATGTGTTATAAACGCCTCCTTCAAGTTCCTGCCTCTGTGTCTTCCCTGCTATGATGGACTGTAACCTGGAACTGTGAGCTGAAGCAAGCCACATATCAGCGTACATGCCTGTGATCTCAGTATTCAAATGCTGAGATGGAAGGTGGAGACAAGAGAATCCCCTGGAAGCCCGTGTTCCAGTTAGCCTGAATGTGCAATGGTGCCCTCCTGGGAGGCAGAAGGCAAGGACTGACAAGGGGGTTGTCTTTTGACCTCCAAACGCCATGATGTGTGCACACACCCGCTGCACAGAGACTTTCTTTAAAGCTACAACTGACATCAGAGCCAGTTGTCTTTTTCTCACCTACATAAATCTATAGAAGATAGATGTGGAAGATCTGATTTCCACTTTTCTTTTTTTGAAACAAGGTCTTGCTATATAACCAGGCTGCTCTGGAACCCTGATCATCTTTCCTCTGCCTCCCAAGTGCTGGGATCACAGGTGTGCGCCACCCCATTGGGATCATGATGCATATCCGGAAGTGGCATGTTTCCTTACTAGAACATTGCGTCCTGGTACATGCTTCCTGATGAGACTGGCTGTCGGTTTGTCCCATTCCTGGGGATGTTACAATTTTCTCATGCTTCATCACTGACAAGCAGAGGAAGAAACACAGAAGCAAAGAATTACTAAGTGTCAGGAACCAGTAAGGTAGGAGGAGGATTTCTTTTTCTGGAGATGTTTTTGTGTGGGTGTGGAGGGGTGTGGGTGTGGAGGGGTGTGGGTGTGGAGGGGTGTGGGGTGGAGGGGTGTGGGCATGGAGGGGTGTGGGGTGGAATGCTACTTTTTAACAGTTCTTTTATGTATGCTTTACAAATTTCAGCTAGTTTAGAGAAAGTGAACCTGTGCAGTACTGTGGCAAATGGATCTAGGGAAAGAGGGTCCTACAGAGGTTCCTAGTTAGGTCCAGATGGGCAAGCTTGGAGAAATAGACTAAGGACCGATGGGTTCTCCATTGTTTAGTTAGCACAGAGAGGGAGAAGGTGAGTTCCATCCCGGGACTTTCCAAGGTTGTAGATGGACCCAAAGTTTGTACCTTCCTGGAAACCATTTCCCAGTTCGCATCCTGCAATCTATCTGGACAAACGGTTTCTTTTGATGTTACTTTACACAAACGTGCTGGTCTAAATGAATGGCAAAAGAAGAAAACCATGGCTCTGAACTCTTGCTACAAACTGCTCATTTTAATGACAGATAGCTGAAGGATGGTCCCCCTTAGTCAGCAGAAAGGGAAGTCAGAATCGAAAGCAAAATCAGGCAAGGGCGAGAGGCATTGTCACCCAGAAATTCTTTCTCAGAGAGACTTCCCTACGCTTTTGAATGTCTTGTTAATGTCACACTGGGACTTGTCACATGGAAGTCTGATAGGTCTCTCTGTGGAAGGCCCTAATTACAATTCTATGGGAAAAAATAGATCTGAATTTAAATGCTGCTACTTAACAATCCAAACCATTCCAAAGGCTAATCAAGAAGACTCATTGGTGAAGTGTTCTATAATGAATGAGCTTCTCATAAACTGCCAATGAAACGTAATACATATTTGCCTTTGTACGGAACAGCTCATTGCCACTGTTTAATAGTGTAGCATATTGCTGTATTTCTGCAAAAGAATTCGAGAAGGTACTGGAGCAAAGGCATGATTCTCACTAACGACCAAGTCTTTCTAGTGTGAAATATAGATGTGTGTGCACACATGTGTGAGCGTGTATAGGTGTGCATGTCTGTGAGTGCATCTGTGGAGGCTAGAAGCCAGTGAGCATCTTCCTCTAGCATTGTATACTATATTTTCTGAGACATGCCTCTCACTGGACAGGAGCTCAGATTGGGATTTCAGGCACACACCACCACAGCCAGCTTCATTTTGAACTCAGGTCTTCATGCTGTGAAGAAAGCATTGTACCCAGAGAATGAGCCCCTATCCTCTCTAAGTGACCATTTTTGATCATTTACTCACATACAGTCATGCCATAGTCTGCGCATAACATTTTCAGGGAGCTATAGAGAGAAATTATGTTGATGGCAAAAGACAGCCTGACCGAGGGCCCTGGCAATGATGGTGAGGAAGTAACAGAATTTGTAGGAGATATTTATGGCCAACCCAGGGCCACTTAAGATGCTTTTGTGTGCAAGTGGAGCTGACCAAATTAAAGACCCTGTTTATTGTAAGCCTCAGAATCATTTGAACTGTCATTTTCTCATTTAGCCACTAGGTGGCCTTTAACTCTTTAAATTTTGCACAGGGTGGGCAAGTCAGTTGGAGACCTGGATGGTCTGTCCTGGGCACCTCAGGTGGTGCATCAAAAATCAACCCTACCATAAGTACTCTTCACTCTGCCAGGAACGACCCATTTCAGAGCCCATCTGGTCCTCCTCGCTCCTCTGTCATGACTGCCAGATGGACAGAATTCCCTTTGGGAATTTAAACCACCGTTTGCACAAACCTAATGAGTGCTGAATATAAACTCTACTGCTCAGGTTCATTTTCTGCCTTCAATAAGCTCTCTGAGTAGATTATAAAACTGCGACACATCTAATACTTAATGTTCTGGTTGAAATAGAATGTTACATCTCATGTTAGAATTACCACAGTCAGTACAGCTTTATTTTAGAAAATAATGTTTCAATGTACTTCATGTTATGCTGGGTCTATAAAGAACACCGAGAAGAACATTGTATTTCAAAGGAAAATTAGAGGGTCAAAGAATGATTTCATAGTTCCTGTTTTACATGCCTGTTATAAAAATGCTTTTTGATCGGCACCTTTGCCTGAAAGCTCTAAACCTTGATTGAGGGAGCTGTTGGGGGCTGGCTGGCAGGCTGGCTTAGCTGGCAAAGGCACCACCACCAAGCCTGATGACCTGAGTTCATTTCCCAGGAGCCACAAGGTGGATGGGGTGAACAGACTCCTGCAAGTTATCCTCTGACCACACCTGAGCCATGGCACCTGCTCACACAGTGAAATGTAGTAACAAAGACATAGTCGGTGTGGGGTCTCCCTGTGTAACAAAGACATAGTCGGTGTGGGGTCTCCCTGTGCTGTGGCGTGGGAGCGCCTGCCTTGGAAAGTGTTCCTCAAGCCAACACTTTTTCTTTTTGTTTTAAATTGATTATTATTATTATTATTATTATTATTATTATTATTATTATTTGCTTAGCATGCAGAATATCGAGCATCACTCCGACCCTTTCCTTTCTGCAGCCCTATGTTTTGCTGATCCCCTGTGATGTCTTCTATTTCTTCCCCCCTGCTTGCTTTTTTCCTGTAAAATGATTCCGTGCGTGAACTTGTTCCTCCCAGGAGGGCAGATTGTATTTTCAGATTATATTTTAATGTATTTCTGTAGAAGTACAAACCTGAACAGAGGCGAGATGGCGGTTACTGAGGAGGGAGCGGCACATCTTCGAAGGGACTGCGGGCCCGCAGCCTCTTTCTCTTTCTCTCTCCTGCATCCTGGCTATGAGGAGAGTAGCTTTCTCTACCACAGTTTGCCCACCATCGTGTACTTATGTCTCTGCTAGCCCGAAGGCAGCACAGCCTACCAGTAACGGAAACCTCCATGCTTGAGAGCCAAATTTCCTTTCTCTCTTTTCTTTGGTTATCGAGCAGTGATGGAAAGCTGGCTCACACCATGTACCAATCTTAGCACCAGCTTTTAGCAGCTTATTGCCCCCCCCCCAACCCCCAGACAGGGTTTCTCTGTGTAGCCCTGGCTGTCCTGGAACACATTCTGTAGACCAGGCTGGCCTCAAACTCAGAAATCCACCTGCCTCTGCCTCCCAAGTGCTGGGATTAAAGGTGTGCGCCACCACTGCCTGGCTTTTAGCAGCTTTTATGACATTGCTGTTATACTTTTCATCCTTATTTCTTTAATTTTCAAAATGTCTACTTAAAACCTTAAGTTGTATTTTTTCTTCTGGAGCAGCTATTTTAAAAGTAAATAATTATTTCAAAGTAGGTAGCAAGGTTTAAGAAGTTTAAAAGAGTAAAACTGAAAGGTAAGTTAATGCCCCACGTTAGTCTCCCAGTTTTCTTTTAGGTAACCACGGGGTAACATCCTGACTGGATTTGAGGTCCATTCCATGGCAAGAATTCTCATCTGATACTCTAAATCCTGCCAAAGTCCTGTGCTCAGGGAGGTCACCAGCCCCAGCAGAAAACTGTTGGTGCTAAATGGTAAAGGGACACGATGTACCTGTCCATTTGCCCTCCAGGTGTTGATATTTGAGCTCATAGGTTAGATCTGCCGACAGGCTTGCTCTCGAAGTTTCTTTCTGTAGTGGGCAGAGGTATGTGCAGAGGCTGAGACTCAGCGCTGAGATTAAATCACTGTAGAATGATCCCGAGTAAACAGGACCCTGACAAGATTCAGTGAATAGGAAGTAGAAAGAATGGAAGAGTAGGAGGAAGGAAAGAAGGAAGGAGGGAAGGACAGGTGGGGTGTTGTGTGTGACACTGCTCTCTGGGCATGGCATAGCTATTGCCAACATTCCATCATGGAAGAAGAAGAGACTCATGAAGCCCCACCTCTCCCTGACGAGTTATCAGCGTTAATGGTTGTTGGGAGTGAGAAAGAAATGGTTTCTTCAGTGGTGTAACCACTGGTAAATTGCTGGAACTGGCTCTGGACTAGGAGATAAGTGAGTCTCCCCGTATTAGAGGACTCCTGGGCTTGCCTGCCAGTCCAGCTACCTAACCAGTGAGCGCCGCTGGGCCATGGATAGAGATCAGAGGGCTGAGTGAGGATAACACTTAGGGTTGGCTGCTGCCCCCACCTCCACAAGAGCACATACATCTGCACACACACACACACACACACACACACACACACACACACAAACACGTACTTCACATAAATGCATTTGCAGATACAGAATAAAGGAGTCACTGGTCTCTGAAGCCTCTTCACTTTGGATTCTTCTGATTCTTCCTGTCCAACAGGAATGCCCACGATCCCACCCTCCATGGCTTGGATTAGGTCTGCCCCTTTTGACTTTACTCTCTGTGTTATGTAAGGTGTGCAGCAGGAGGCCTTGCTCATTGTTCTAGCTTTTCTCTTTCATCCTGTCATTGCTGGGAGTTTGGGTCCTTTCCAGTTTTTGACTATAAATAGTATAGCTGGAAATGTTCCTGTATATGGCTTTTGTGAATGTATATTTGCATTGCTATTGTGCACATACTATGTGGGTTGCTCCATTGTTGGGCAGGTAGATGATGTTCAGATTTGGAAGAAATGGTCAGTTTCCAAGGTCATTGTTGGCAGCAGACACGGACATTTCTTCTAAGTGATGCTCATAGATGCTCTGGGACCTTTGCTTCAGACTAAATGCTCTTCAGGAGACCTTAGAATAATTCCCAGATGAGAATCACTTCAGCACCGCTCTCAGGTTTAGAACTTTAGTATCTTGCTCAATTTTCTGCCTGCTGTTAAATTGGTTTTTCACCAGTAAAGGAGTCTCCATTTAAGACTGAATGTTTTATCTATTAAGAAGTTTAAGTTGGGGGAAGAAAAGAAGTTTAAGTTGGGAGGGGGCAGCATTGACTGTTGAGATGGCTTAGTCACTAAAGTCCTTGCTGTGGAAGCCCAGGAATCAAGCCTGATCTCCAGGTCCCATTAACAAATGAACAAGCAAGCCAGGCATAATGGTACATGCTTACAATCTCAGTGCTGCTAGTTAGAGATGGATATCTGGGGCGTAGTAGATAACCAACCAGCCTATTGTAACCAACAAGCTTCAGGCCAGAGATCTTGTCTCAAAAACATTATTTCTTAAGAACAATACTTGAATTTGATCTCTGGTCTCCAGATGCACCAAAACCATAAATGTGCACTTACACGAATACACACACACACACACACACACACACACACACACACACCATGCACACTCATCTAAACATGATTTAAGTTTGGATTTAGCATTGGTTGCCTATCTTACCCCCTCTCTTAAAACACAGGAGTTTGCCTTCTCTTAGTGTGAGAATGGTGAAGGCTTGCAACACGCAATTCCATGGAGCCAGGTACACAGACCACAAAGTAAAAAGACTGTGATTTTCAACAACAAAAACCTACTTGCTCTGTATCTTACTTGAGGTTTCTATTTCTGGGAAGAGGCACTATGACCACAGGAACTCTTATAAGGAAAACATTTAAGTGGGGCTGGCGGACAGTTTAGAGCTTTAGTCCATTATCACTATGGAGGGAAGCATGGGGGCTCGTAGGCAGACGTGGTGTTGAAGAAATAGCTGAGAGTTCTACATCTGAAGTCAGCAGGAAAAGAGAGACACTGCGCTTGGCATAAGCATCTGAAACCTCAAAGCCTATCTCCCAGTGACATTTCCTCTAACAAGGCCACACTTCCCAATAGTGTTACTTCCTATGGACCTATGGGGGGGGGGTGTCATTGGCATTAAAACCACCACACTGTGACAGAAAGCTAGCCAACCCAGCAAAGATCAGGTCCTGAGGTAGAGAGGGAGATTATCAATGCCACTTTCTCAATCCTGAAAAGCCTTTCATAGTGACAGCGGCATTGGCCTTCAGACCCATAGGCTGGAAAGAGTCCGTGGAGTTGAGAGCGCTGGTGGGAAGGGGTCTCTGAGATGGACAGTTTCTTGCCTACCACGTAGCAAGCCTTATTTTGGCGATCAGCATGGCTGTCATGCGGTTAAAGTGGGCTGCCCCTTTTCCTATTGCTCACTAGACAGACAGAGCCTCTTCTTCTTCAAAGGCTCCTCAAAATGAGCATAAAACATGCATCACTTCCATGAACATTCACACTTCAACCCATGTATAGCCCCACAAGCATGCAGTACCTGCAGAGGTCAGAAGAGGGCATGAATCCCCTAGAACTGGAGTAACAATAGATGGTTGAGAGCTGCCATGTGAGTGCTGGGAATTGAACCTTGGTCCTCTGGAAGTGCACCCAGTGCTCTTAACCACTAAACCAGGGCTGGTGAGATGGCTCAGTGGGTAAGAGCACCCGACTGTTCTTCCGAAGGTGATGAGTTCAAATCCCAGCAACCACATGGTGGCTTACAACCATCTGTAATGAGATCTGATGCCCTCCTCTGGTGCGTCTGAAGTCAGCTATAGTGTACTTATGAATAATAATAAATGAATCCTTGGACCAGAGAGAGCAGGAACTGAGCAAGTGGGAGCGAACGGGGCTGACCAGAGTGAGCGGGCCGAACGGGGGCGGCCGGAGGCAGTGGGGCCACTAAGGGAGTGGGGCAGACCACAGCGAGCAGGGTTGACCGGAACAAGGAAAAAAAAAACACTAAGCCATCTCTCCAGCCCTATGACCTTTGAATTTTCTGATTTAAGGCCTGGACTTGTTCATATCTGGTTTATGCCTGTCATGCTGACAGTGCACTTGAGTATTATGAAAATTCCAGAAGAATAGTTTACAGGAAAGGTTTCTCTGTCCAGGAACTGGAACACCTAGACCTCTAATCCATGTCCCTTGGAGATATACTGCCATCATTTCTAGAATGAAGGCTGACTGGTCTAATCATTCTGGCAATAAGAATTCTCTTCCCTAAACCCAGTACCCTGATGGAGAGAGCACTGTGACAGGGAGCAGACCTCACCCAAGTTCCTATGAAGCCCGATGAAGACTCCCTTCTTAACAGAAGGTGCTTCTCCCATGGCTGCTCTGTCTGATGATCTGAGGGAAAGCTCTTGGATCTTGGACGGGGCTGCAGGATATGGGCCTCTTTTGTCTCCTTATACCAATCTCCCAACCCAGGATAGACCTCTGACACTTGTGTCCCTTTTTGCCAAACTGAAACACTTCCTTTTGGAGGGAAGAAGACAAGAAGGAGCCCCCTAAGACTCAGAAAGCTAAGGAGACTTTCCAGAAGCCCCCTCCCCTGAGCCTGTGAAAGCAGAGGACGGTCTCAGGGAGAGGGATCTGTGGCAGTGGAAGCCCCTGCAGCGTGTGCAGGAAGGTCCAGGGATGCAGCTCACAGTGGCCGTCTGCTGACGCAGCACCTTTAAGTCACCCATAGTCTTGTGAGTAACCCCTGTAAGCGCAATGATCTACCTAGACTTGGGGGGAATGACTTCTTCAGTCTGTGACCCATGCCCTACCACAGAGATTTGTTCACGTCTTCTCAGGAAAAGTCATACAACAGACACATTCTTCCTTTCCATGGCTTTACCATCATCGATAATTGTCACAATCAAGGACGATTTCTGTTAGCCTGGCAGATGACAGAGTCAAAATGTTCAGGATTTGAGGAGCAGATCATGATCTTAGTTGCTTCTAATGATCAATTCAAGAAGGACTTCCACTTTGAGTTTTTTCAAGTTGGCTAGTCAGGTACTTATGTTGGGGTCCCTTTTCTCCACGGCCCTGGCTGTTACCTGCAGTTTCAGCAAAACAGGGGAAGTTACATGGATGGAACATTCTGGAGCTGTAGACTCCTGCAGCACACCGCATGTTCCATTCTGCCATTTTCCAATTTTTCTTCTCACAGAAGGAACACGGAATGGGTTGGGATATTCCCTTGATCACGGTTTCCAATGTGAATCATCAGCTGTTAGCTTCTGAAACTTCTTTCCCATCACAAGCACCAGAGACTGAGCCTGTGACTTGAGGTCAGTGAGGCAGGCGGTCTTTCAAGTGGAAATCCCAGAGGGTGGAAGCAGACACCACTCAGGGCAAATGAAGCCTTCAGGGTTGTTGTTAGGTTGGCACAGGGTGAGGACCAGGCAGGATGAGTCATCTTAGGAAACGTAATACCGGGTGGAGCTGGGCGGCAGCGTCACACTGCGTGCTCTCGTTTTATAATTACCTTGGTATTGATCCACAAGGGTTGCAGCAAACCTCATGGCTGTTCTTCCCGTAAACAAGCATGGAACCCCCATGTTATCATGAGGGTAGGAGAGTAGGTCTGTTGACCGGGAGGGAAGAATGCTGCCCTGGGCTCTGATGCCCATTGTGCTTTGGCTGTGAGCCCCCAAGTAGGTCAGGATTAAACAGTAGGGAACAGTGGGATTTGGAGTTAATCAGACTGGGTTTTAATTACAGCTCTTCCATTTTCCATTTACTTATCTCGGGTTACTTTGCTTTTTAAAACTTTGGGGGTTTTCCTCCCCCTCTGTAAAAAAGACATAAAACTACTTCATGGGACTGTGAGAATTTATTGTTAAGACAAAATGATATTATGCACGTGTTTGATAATTCCCAAGTGGCCAGTAACCGAAGCCCCGTGCTACTTGGAAGACTGAGTGCCCATGCTAGTTTTCAGTGGGCTAGCAGCTCTGACAAGTCTCCCCTCTTTTCAGCTCTGCCTTTTGGAATCTTGGGTCCTGAATCTGTTTTCCCTTTGATGCTATTCATTTTATAGCACTACTGCAAATGCAGAAAACATGGCTCTGCTCTTGTTGCTCTTGTGCAGAGGGGCAAATAGGGTAGGCCATGCACATCTGTATAAGATAGGGAGGTTGGCTTTAGCCTGAATAGACTGAACACATTTGCTGTGAGCAATGTCTTTAGTCATGGGACATGGGTGCCTCTGGGTAGAGGACTGCCTTAGTCAGGGTTTCTATTATTGCACGAACATCATGACCAAGAAGCAAGTTGGGGAGGAAAGGGTTGATTCAGCTTACACTTCCATACAGTTGTTCATCACCAAAGGAAGTTGGGACTGGAACTCAAGCAGGTCAGGAAGCAGGAGCTGATGCAGAAGCCATGGAGGGATATTCTTTACTGGCTTGCTTCCCCTGGCTTGCTCAGCTTGCTCTCTTATAGAACCCAAGACTACCAGCCCAGGGATGGCACCACCCACAATGGGCTCTCCCCCATTATCACAAATTGAGAAAAATGGCTTACAGCTGGATCTCATGGAGGCATGGCCTCAACGGAAGCTCCTTTCTCTGTGATAACTCCAGCCTGTGTCAAATTGACACACAAGACCAGCCAGTACAAGGACTGAGTAGTGATATGACCACTAAACAGAAGTCTCCATTAGGCCTATGTGGGTATGAGGCATTTTAAGAACCGTAGATTAAAGATGTCAATCAACTGATGATGGATAACGACAATGTGGTACACATATGCAATGGAGTTTTACTGATCTGCAAAGAAAAATGAAATTTTCAGGTAGGTAGGTAATCTGGAAAACATTATATGGAGTGACATAACCTAAAGCTAGAGTTGTGGGTCAAGAGTATCCTGGATACACTCCCAAATGCCACAGGCTATTGCTATTGGCTGTCCATCTGATGGTCAGACCCAAATGCTAAAGACACCATACACTTTGGCCATAGGACATGGAGAGGTCAAATTGTTACCTACCAGGAGCAGCCTCCTTCCTGCTCCTTAGCGCTCAGAGTACCAGAAGGTCCCAGCAGTCTCAGCCAAGTGTAAACCCTGTGATTCACCGTAATGACCAACATGGTGAGATATGTCCAGGGAAGCAATGGTGGCATGAAGGTTATGAGGATGACCAACGCTCTCCAGTTGGATTTCAGGCCTGCCTCACAGGAGGAAATACACACCTACTGTACATCTGGCCTAGAGCCCATGGCTGGGAAGTTCATAAACTCCAGGGATGAGCCTGACAACTATTATTCTGCTAAATGGACAAAGTCTCAAACTGCCTTCTAAATTCCAGTTTCTATACCTGTAGGTTAGTGCGGCTCTTGGGCCTCGTCAAAGAAGTTTCTTTTGTGTAGTGAACAGTGGCTCCTAACAGAAACTTATACCTTGTCAAAGCAGAGAGAGAATAAGTGTCCAAGGAGTGCTCAGCACACACGGGACATCTGTATCTGCTCCTACCTCCAAGGCTCAGGAGACCATCTCAGAAAACGGGACAGAGAGAGACTAAGAGACAAAGATCGGGGAGGGCCAGAGTGAAAGCATGCCTTCAGGACAGGATAAGACTGTTCCACTCACAAACTCACAGCAGCTGAGGTTGTCGGCACGACAGCTGCACACTGAGATAGTTTACATGAGCTCTGCTTCTAGCTGGGGAACTATGAAGACTTGATGACTTCTAGGAGACTGAGAGTAAACTGACCACACTTCAGTAGATGGCCCCACACTTATGGAAAGTGGGTAGCATAAATTGGCATCAGTGAGCTACAAGGAGGAGTACGAGTTGGAATGGGTGGGAGGTGGAGCGGGGAAGAGTTAGGGGGAGGAGTGGGGGAGATTATCAAAATACATTGTTCGCATATATGAGATTTCTAAAAAATATTATACTTCAACAAAAAAATAAGCTGTATTTTGTGCTCCTCTTTTCTATACACCAAGAGTAATTGACAACTATAACTTATGACAAAGGATAGGAGATAACAAGCATAGAATAGGAATTAATTATTATTCTATTAGTTACTTATCTCAGTGCTTTGACCAAATGCAAAACAACAACAACAACATCAAAAACCTAAAAAATGAAAAACTACACACACACAACAACTTAAGGAGGGATGATTTACTTATTTTGACTTACAGTTTGCAGGTATAGCCTGTAACCCTTAATTTTTTCAAACCTTATTTTTAATGATGGCTCTTAAATGCTTTAGCCTCCCTTCTAGCCCACCACCCACCAGAGGTAGTAGAAAAGAAAGGCTACTGGGGAAGTGAATCTGTATAGAAAAATTCTTTGGAGCAACTCCGTGTTGTTTGGAAGTCGGCAGTTCAGTTCACAGGTCAGCAGCAGCAGCAGCAGCAGCAGCAGCAGCAGCAGCAGCAGCACGATCTACTCACAAACACTTCACATATACGCAGCAGACCGGCTCAATAGAGTTAGGATAGCAAACAGGAATCAGCAGGAGTGGCACTACTGAGCTAGCAAAGAGTCCTTCATCACGTGTCCTTTCACATGCTTGCTTTAGCAGAATATCTTCTCTGCTGTGTCTGCTTCAGTTAAACGTTCCTTCACAAGTCTGCCTAAGTCTTTCACCTGTGTCCATTTCTGGAAAACCCTCCTTCACATGTTTGCTCCAGCAAAACACCATCCAACACAACTGACTTTCCAAAGAACTCTTCAAAGTTTCCACTTCAATAGTCTATCATGGTAGAAAATCATGGCGGCAGGAGTGGGAGGTGACTGGTCAAGTGACTTCCATAAAGAGAAAGCAGAGATATGGATGTTATTGCTCAGCTCCCTTTATCGTCTATATTCAGTCTCAGATCCAAGCCGATGGGCTAGTGCTACCCACATTCAGGGTGTATTTGTCCTTCCTCAGTTAAATCTCTCTGTACACATTCTCATAGACACACCTCACAGTGTGTTTTCCTGGTGACTTTAAACCCAGTCAAGTTACAGTGATGATTGCCCATCATAAGTATGCCACATTCCTCTATGATTAGCACTATAAATGTCGGTCTCAGTGTTACAGACAGTGTTTGAAACCTTGGTGTCCTCTTAAGCTTCCTTCTGTGCTATCTCCTGCACAGTTTGTGCAGTATTTCTGTTACCCATTGACACTAGCAGTCTGGGCCAGATCCTCCATCCTGGAATGATTCCCCAAAGCAGAAGCTGATTCTAGAGAGTGAATGACAGGGAATCAAAGTGAGGGAGAGGAGAAAGTAAGACAGAAAAAGCCAAGAAGCCAGCATAAAGATGTGTAGTGGTGGGCACAAAACTTGGGCCATGGAGATGTTGTCTTGTGGGAATCATGAGGGAAAGATAGAGAATGCTTTCCAGAGCTAGGTGTGGTGGCGCACACCTTTAATCCCAGCACTCGGGAGGCAGAGGCAGGCGGATTTCTGAGTTCGAGGCCAGCCTGGTCTACAGAGTGAGTTCCAGGACAGCCAGGACGACACAGAGAAACCCTGTCTTGAAAAACCAAAAAAAAAAAAAAAAAAAAAGAGAATGCTTTCCAGGAAAGTCCTGCTGAGAGAGAGAGAGAGAGAGAGAGAGAGAGAGAGAGAGAGAGAGAGAGAGAAACAGCCATTCACTCAATACTTGGTTGAGGAGAACCCTGTACTCTTTTCTAGTCTACATCTGCCTTTTACCACAATGAGCAACCAGAGTCCTAGAGAAAACCTCGGCCATCAGCGGAAAGACTAATGTTTGTCACCTCAAGTCACAGGTGGTCTGATGTGATGCAATCTCAGCATCTGGTGACTGGGCAGCCAAGACAGCATTCCACTTAATCTTCCTGTCTCTGTATGACTGCCTCCAAACTATCCTAAGCCAATGGCAGCTGACTCTTCCTAACAAACAGCTCTTATCAAGTGTCCCTCTGCTGGAAAATCTTCAATATCACCTTTTCTTCTTTTTCTTCCTATCTCTCTGTCTATCTCTGTCTCACTGTCTCTCTGTCTCTTTGTCTCTTTCTGTCTCTGCTTCTCTCTGTCTCTCTCTCCTTCAGTCTGGCTCTTTGTATCTCTGTCTCTCTGTTTTTCTGCTGCTCTCTCTGTCTTTCTCTTCCTCTTCCTCTCCAAGACAGGGTTTCTCTGTGTAGCCCTGGCTATCCCGGAACTCACTCTGTAGACCAGGCTGGCCTCAAACTCAGAGATGCACCTGCCTTTTCCTCCCAAGAGCTGAGAAGGCTTCAGGATGCAAGGAGCCATCTTGGAAGAAGAGAGCCTGCCATTGTTCTGACTTTATTTTCCCATTTCCAAAACTGAATAAATAAATTTTTTTGTCAATTTGTTTAGACTCAACCATTAAGTTAAAGCACAGGAATAGCCATTTGCTGCCTCAAACTAAGGAGCTCGGAGGCCAGGGAGGCTCAGCTGGGGGAAGCCAAGCTGTTAGCCTGCTTGGTGATAATCTGGACATTCTTGGGAAGCATCAGATTCTAGTCTCCTCCAGGCTCTCAGCCAGATTGGGCTCCAAGTGGCTGTAGAAAGGAGGGCTCTGCATTCTTATTTGCTATTGGCTGGGGATTGTTCTCAGGGTATTTTAGCAATGCAGGACTTGTGGCACTTCACGGTCCTCTTCACACCGAGTGTTTGCTACTTGCGCTACCACCAGTGGGAGAAAACTACTTTTTTTTTTTTTTTCCTTTTCTGAGTCAGGGTTTCTCTCTGTTGCCCAGGCTGTCCTGGAGCTCATAGAGATCTGCCTGCCTCTGCCTCCTGGGTGCTGGGATTGAGAGACAGGTCTCACCAGCACATAGGCAACAGAACGATGGGAATGCTGTCACTCCTGTGCACAGATTCCACTGTCAAAGGGGAATAAAGCGTACAAGGGTGAGTGGGTGTTGGGTTTAAGATTAGAATCCTCCTTCCTGAAGACCTGTCCTGACTCCTGGGAATGAAGAGGGTTTCTTCCTCAGCCTTCCCAGCACCTCCTCCTGATGAACTCATTATGCATGCACAGGAGTCATCAAGATCCCCTTTGCCTCTTCACAGACAGCGAAGACCCTTGATGATTTTGCTTATTTTCCATTTGTCTTAGTGTTGACTGATTAAAATATGATTACTATTATTCTAGAAGATATTTTGGTATTGCATGTACTTAAATAAAAAGGACATATAAACGACAAAATGTAAAAACCATTAAAAGAAGTGTAAAGTGAAATACATGAGTGTATAAGAAAGTATGTATTTTATATAATCAATATGGGGGATGGGGTGGGAGAGTGTGCCTTTTGCTATTGTGTCCAGGCTGTTTTCAAACTGCTGGGCTCAAATAATCCTCCTGCCTCAGCCTCTCAAATGTTTGGCACAGTAAGGGAGCATCACCATGCTCAGCTTGAATATAATTTTTTCAGGCATTTTTTTCATGACCCTTTTTTGTTCTATCTTCTTGGTGAGTTAAATATAAAATATTATTTATTTTACTGCTATTTCCTTAAAAATCTGTGCTTCTATTGTGGAACTAGATTTTTTAACAGGAGATAAGGTGTATGTCTTACTAAAAACAAAAACAAAACCCTCCATTTAATTGGAATTTTAAAATTTATCCTAATAGTTCATCTTTCAGTTAGTGTATTTTACCATTTATATAGTGTGATAACTAAGGTATTTACTTGTCTTACTATCTCATTTTGTGACTGGGTGGGGTTGGGGAGCTACCTTGCCTGTTTTTCTCTGATAAGAGAGATCTTGTGTAGCCAAGGCTTGACTCAAACTTGCCGTGTAGCCAAGGATGACCCTGACACCTTGATCCTATCTTCACCTGTCAAATGCTGGGCTTACACATGTGGACAACCTCGTCAGACATTAGAAGACACCACCCTCCTATTGTCTTCTTGCTCTATTACATTGCTAGTGTCTTCTTTTTCTTACTATGATTTTACATGTGATATTTTGGAAGGTATCATAATTTTTGACATATATGACATAATTTTTGGCTCCAGTGAAGTTTAAAGTTAACCAGTACTTTATTTCAATTTCCTTTCATGTCTACCTCCCATGCTTAATCTGATACTGATTTTATTTTAGGTTGCTTTTAAGCATAAAAAAAAACCAACCTGGTATTATTGTTACTAATTGACCATTAAAGGTCAACATGCTGGATACTTAGATATATTGCTATCTAATACCAGTTTGCTCACTTTTAGTCTTTGTGTTAAGTTTTTTTTTTCATCCTTTATTTATTTTTCAATGAGAGTGTTGGGGTGGAAATGTCATTTGGAGGAATTTGCTTTTCTCTTTTTGCACCTGTGAATTCCTCCCTGTTGAAACTTTACATTTTCTGTGCCACAGTGTTGCCTTTTCCAGCCTGAAGCAAGGATGGC
Organism: Mus minutoides; assembly: GCA_902729485.2. Classification (NCBI taxonomy): domain Eukaryota; kingdom Metazoa; phylum Chordata; class Mammalia; order Rodentia; family Muridae; genus Mus; species Mus minutoides. The sequence continues at coordinate 88,401 of LR749488.1, forward strand.
CTCCACTCATGCTGCTCTCACACGCTCTTCTGATAACTGTGTGGTCTTTGATGCTGTATCAAAGTAAAAATTTTACTTCTTCTTAAATGTTTTGGCTACTTGTTAAATTATGTCTCCAGTTTTGTGGTTTACATACACATATACATACACACACACTTTACACATACACACCACACATTCACCATATACTCTTTCTATACACCACACACACACACACACACACACACACACACACACACACACACATACTCCTAAAGTCCTGGCTTCCTAGTCCTTAGAGGCTAAGATCCTGAGGATAGAGAGAGTCTGACTTGTCTAGAAGATTTGCTTTCTATTACAACATTGTCAACACTTGTTAGAGTGGTCCCTAGTGAGGAAAATGACATTGTCAGTGTGATCATAATGGCAGCTACTCCTATGGAAGCTGAGTGGGAGCCGGGCTATGGGCTGAACGTTTTGTATATGCAACCACCTTTAATTGTCCTGGGAAGTGACCAAATTAATGCCAAATTTAGTGTGGACATCTGGTCAGCATAGCATGCACTACAGCCCAGAACTTCTAGGCTTAAGTAACCCTCCTGTCTCCACCTTCAGGAACTACGTGTGTATGCTACAAAGGCCAACTTAGGTTGGCCTAAGACTCACATCCTATTGCCTCACCCTTTTGAGCTAGTTGGTCCATGGCATTCGACCACAGCAACTCTAAATCTAGGAATTCACCTCACCTCTTTTATAGATAATGCAACAGAGTCTCCTAGCAAACAAATAAATTGTCTAATGCCACATATCCATAAAGTAGCAGGGTAGCTCTGCCACATATCCATAAAGTAGCAGGGTAGCTCTGCCACATATCCATAAAGTAGCAGGGTAGCTCTGCCACATATCCATAAAGTAGCAGGATAGCTCCTGTTACCACTCTATGTGACACTACTTCCACGATTTTAGCCACTCCGTATATTTTTTTGCAAGATTGAAGTTATTAAACACCAAATGGACTTTATTTCAAGGAGACGTTTGGCAGATGGGCTAAGTTTTCTGTAAACAAACTCATTTGAGAGCTGGAGAGTTAACTCAATGGTAGAGCACTTACCAAGCAAGTGCAAAGCCCTGTTTCAATCCCAGAAATAAATAAGGTAGTTAAAAAAAGAAAATAGTTTTCCTCTGTGGTGTGCGAAAAATATTTGTTAATGGAGAATCAGCTAGTCTTTGTTCTCTCTCTCTCTCTCTCTCTCTCTCTCTCTCTTTGAAAAATTTGTTTATTTTTTATTGGATATTTTATTTATATTTCAAATGTTATCCCTTTTCCTGAACCCCCCCAGAAGCACCCTATCCCATACCCCCTCCTCCTGCTTCTATGAGGGTGTGCCCCCCCCACTCCTGCCTCCCTGCCCTCAACTTCCCCTACACTGGGGCATCAAGCCTTCACGAGACCGGACTAATGGCCTCTTCTCCTATTGATGCCCATCAAAGCCATCCTGTGCTACATATATGGCTGGAGCCGTGGGTCCCTCCATGTGTACTTCTTAGTTGGTGGTTTAGACCCTAGGAGCTCTAGTTGGTTGATATTGTTCTCTCTCTCTCTCTGTCTCTCTCTCTCTGTCTCTCTCTTGAATTACATCATTTCTCCCTTTCCTTTCCTCCCTCCAGTCCTCCCCCCCTTTTGTGGGTGCAGCGAACTTTTATTGATGGTATTCAAGAGAACAGGGAGGGCTCCCTAAGTCCCTCTTGTCATTATGGGGGTCTGGGATGGAAATTGTGAGGGAGATGCTCAGTGTTGGGGGCCGAGTTGGGATAGGGACTCCTCAGCAACTGAGGGCCTCTCTCTTGCTCTCAGTGTCCTTGCTGGGGTGGGTGGTCCAGAGTTTCTTACCCCTTGGAGGCCATGTAGGCCATGAGGTCCACGACCCTGTTGCTGTAACCATATTCATTGTCATACCAGGACATGAGCTTTACAAACTTGTCATTAGGAGAAATGCCAGCACCAGCATCAAAGGTGGAAGAGTGGGAGTTGTTATTGAAGTCTCAGGAGACAACCTGGTCCTCAGTGTAGCCCAAGATGCCCTTCAGTGGGCCCTCAGATGCCTGCTTCACCACTTTCTTGATGTCGTCATACTTTGCAGGTTTCTCCAGGCAGCATGGCAGATCCACATGGATATATTAGGGGTAGGAACACAGAAGGCCATGCCAGTGAGCTTCCTGTTCAGCTCTGGTATGACCTTGCCCACAGCCATGGCAGTACCAGTGGATGCAGGGATGATGTTCTGGTCAGCCCCATGGCCATCATACTACAGCTTTTCAGAGGGACCATCCACAGTCTTCAGAGTGGCAGTGATTGCATGGACTGTGGTCATGAGCCCTTCCATGATGCCAAAGTTGTTATAGATGACCTTGGCCAGGGGTGCTAAGCAGTCGGTGGTACAGGATGCATTGCTGACAATCTTAAGTGAGTTGTCATAGTTCTCGTGGTTCACCCCATCACAAACATGGGGGCATCAGCAGAAGGGGCAGAGATGATGGCCCTTTTGGTCCCACCCTTCAAGTGGGCCCCAGCCCTCTTCATTGTGGTGAAGATGCCAGTAGACGCTACAACACACTCAGCACCAGCATCCCCCCATTTGATGTTAGCGGGATCTCACTTCTGGAAGATGGTGATGGGCTTCCTGTTGATGACAATCTTCCCATTCTCAGCCTTGCCTGTGGCACTGAATTTGCCATGGGTGGAGTCATACTGGAACATGTAGTCCATGTAGTTGAGGTCAATGAAGGGGTCGTTGATGGCAACAATCTCCACTTTGCCAAGTGCAGAGCAGCTCTGGTAACCAGGAGCCAAATCCGTTCTCACTGACCTTCACCATCTTGTCTACAAGACAAGGCTGGCCCTGCACAAGAAGATGTGGCTGTCTCTGGAACAGAGAGGAGCAGAGAGCCCTCCAAACCCTTCTATATACTTCTCGTTCTCTTTCAAATTCATGGCTTCTCCTTTCCTTAACTGTTGCTAAATACATTATCTATATGTATATCTATATGTATATCTATATACACATATACATATATGTGTATACATATATTATGCATACAAACATATTTATGTATGTTTGTAGGTATGCATATATGTGTGTGTATATTCCTAAACACTTAGACACAACCTGCTCAGTCTCTATAATGTTACTTGTATATATGTTTTCAAGGCTGACTACTTGGTATCTAGAAACAAATTGGAATGCTTCTCCCTGGGGAAGACCATTTCTCTCAGCATCCCTTGGTTGCCTGTAGTTCTTTGTCTAGAGTTGAGGCTCTGTGGGCTTTTGCAGTCCACTTTATTTAGAATGTCTATTGTTGTTGTTCAGCTCCTATTTAGGCAGTCATGATGATCTTTGATCTCTTGATCAAATGAGCGGCGTCTGTCCTACATATCTTGCTCTCCAATAACTGGTACATTAAATGTGCCATTTTTCCCAGCCTGTTGAAATTTTTCTTCTAGTTATTGACACCTGTACATTCTCTTCTCTTGAGAATGTATTCTCAGACTTACTTAAAAGTCATAGTTAGGCATCTGGCATTATCTGAAAGGAGCCATCTACGTTACTACTGTCCACCAAGACCAGCAAACACCTCTCATCATCTTTGTGGTCGACCAGTTTTGGGTTCACAGGCTTAACTTTCCAACATCCCATCTTCATCTCTCGTTCTCACAAGCTGCTTATAAACATTGTCTCTCTGAACCCAAACACATTCATCCCCAGAAGAGACTGCGCTAACCTGGATGCTGCTGTTTATCCAGCTACAGGGCCTCTGCTCGTCTTAGCCTTGCCTGCTGGGAGTACCCAGGCTGCTCTCTGGGTCAACAGGTTCTTCCAGTTAACCTCAAGTCCAGGAAGATGTTTATTGATAATTGCATGTGATATGTGTCTTTGTTGGGACATTTGGATCTGTATAATGTACGTGGGCTCATCTTAGGAAATAGCAAATTGTAGCCCTTTCTATTGTGAGCTAAGACTTTTTGATAAGTTTGACTATAGTAGAAAAAATATGCTGCTTAATGACCTTTAGTGGACATTTGTGACCATATAAAGAATCAGGTAAACTGACCGTAAGAAACTTCTCTCTCCCAGACCTTATAATTTTGGAAACATTTGTAAAAATGGTAAGAGCCCTTTGCAGAATGGGTGTTGGCTGCATCTACTATATCTTCATGACACACTTTGAATATTGAAGCCTTGTGCATGCTAACACGCTCTTAGGATTTGCTGCTACTGCTGCCTCCATTGCAGCTGACAGGCGCTCCTTGGGGGTTTCTCCCAGCATTAGAGGGCACTACAGCTTAGGTTTGGGAGCAGAAGCCCTTGTGCCTAGTTCAGACCAAGATGAGGCAGTTGGAACTGGAGCTGCCTTTGCTGTAGGCAATCAGAAAACTGGACAAACTGGATGAGGGAACTGCTCCCTGGAGCTTGGCAGAAGATGGATTGGAATGCTTTAGGGGAGAAAACTGATGGAGCAAGGATGCTCTTACCGGGGATAACCTCTTCGACCGTGGCATCTTTAGGGAGAGCCCTGGCAGAGCACAGGAGAGAAATTCCCTTTTGTTCTGAGAAAGCAGAGGTAGGAGGAGATGGGGCTGTTGACCTGGCTTTGTTTGGTCTATGGGACTGAACAGTAGAGAGAAGGGGCATTTTTCAAGGAACAGAAAGTGATTATTACAAGACATAAAAACTAACGAGACAGAAGAGGCCAAATTAATTAAGTGGGGGAAAAGGCAGCTCTCTAGTCCATAAATTTTTCTTGGGAAGGTAGATATTGATATAAGAAAAATTAATTTGGAACCTTTATTTCATTATATATACACAAAATTACTAAAAAATGTATCACATGTATAAAAGAAACATAGGGGGAAATCTTATAAACTTTGGTTTAAACAAGATTCCTTAAATAGGATACAAGAACCTACAAAAAAACCCAACAAATTTAACTTAATCCAAATAAAATTTTTTGAAAGACACTACAAGTTAATATTCTTATCTAAAATTATATAGTCCTTGCCATGTAGATGAGGTTAGTCTCAAACTCACAGAGACCAGGCAGTATTTTCTAATGATTTGTGATAAACATCTTTGTACTTACTGGTCATTGGTTCCTTTCAAGAAGCCCATCTTTGAGTTAAAGGCCTCATATCTTACAGCACAAGTCTCAAGAATGTTTTGAGCTGCAGATGAATTTTTTTAAATCTGAGAATGTTTAAATATGTATAACGAGAGATCCTGGATACAGAACTCCAAGTCTACATATGAAATTATGATTCATGTGTATCTCATACTCATAACCTGGAATGCTATTTTTATATTTTTATTTCACTTCTGGTTTGACTGTGACCTCTTACAAGGGGTCTGGTGTGGAATTTTCTACTTCTGGTAAGTCAGTACCAAAAAGTTTTAAATTCTAGAGCATTTCAGATTTCAGATTTTTAATTTGTATAAAGGAAATGAAAAGACAAGAGACCCACGACAAAAAAAAATCTCAGTATACATGTGTATCAAACGACATTTCCCCAAACTATCTTTAAAAATGCTTATAGCTCAGTAATAAGGCACATAACTCACAGATGGGCTTCATGAAGGGAAACACAGCAATGATCAGAAAGTACAAAGATGCTTATCACAAGCCATTAGAAAATATCACCTGGTCTCTGTGAGTTTGAGACTAACCTGGTCTACATGACAAGTTCTATACAAACTAGGAATATATATAATGAGACCTTGAATCAATCAATCAATCAATCAAACAAACAAACAGAAGATAACAACTGTTTTTGAGTACATGTGGTACACGACATGCATGCAAAACACTCGTGCACATAAAATAAAAACAATCTTTTATATTTTCAGTGGTGAGCCTAGCCTTAAATGGCTGAGCCATCTCTGCAGCCCAAGAGGAATCCTTTTAAAAAAGCATTAAGGGTTTTTAGAAACAGACCATGTGTATCAAGCGAGTGGCTCAGCAGCTCCACTTCCTGGTATCTGCACAAGAGGAATGAACTGTACTTTTATGAAATGACTTGCATATATGCATTCATAGAAGGGTCAATCCTAATAGCCGGGACGTGCTCCATGTGTCTATGAACAGGTGAATGGGCAGAAATACTGGCTGCGTGAGGACGATGGGGCATGACTCAGCAGCAACAAGGAACAGGTGACTAGTGTATTTAATAAAGCGAGCAAGTGTCAAATGCGTTGTGCAGATATTACGGTTTGTTCAAAGAGCAGATCTTTGATATCATTACCAAACACAAACAGAAGCTATGTGTGGGGATGAATGCACTAAATAAGTAGATCACGGTAATAGTCCTGCTGTCTGTCTGTAGGCCGACACACTGTGTTGTCCATCTCAAATATATATGGTTTTGTTGGTTATACCACAGTAAATGGAGAGGAATGTGAATGGTCTAGAGCAGGAACTCATGGATTTTAAAGATAGTGGGAGATGTTAACAGAACTTTGCTTTGCACAAGTAGGATGTCATCTTATTATTGCTTTAAAAATCATGTCTAGCCGGGCGTGGTGGCGCACGCCTTTAATCCCAGCACTCGGGAGGCAGAGGCAGGCAGATTTCTGAGTTCGAGGCCAGCCTGGTCTACAAAGTGAGTTCCAGGACAGCCAGGGCTAGACAGAGAAACCCTGTCTCGAAAAACAAAACAAAACAAAACAAAACAAAACAAAACAAAACAAAACAAAACAAAAAACCCACAAAAATCATGTCTAAGAGTAAACCTGAAAAATCGAAAGCTCTCTTCAAGGAAGAGATGCTTGATTTTGTACTCAGGGATTATGTGCAGGGATTGTCAAATAACACCAAGAAGACAACAGCTACAGATGTTGAGCAGAAGTCACACGGAAAGGAGTAAACATTGAACGGTACTCTTTACATGATATTCTAGGATAGCCCAACACTGCCTAGTGTCAGAAAGCAGATCTCTCACGTCCAGGATAGGGATAATCAACTTGAAGCCACACAAGGATAATGCAAGTGTCGTGTAGCTTTACCCTGCTGTATTTTCAAGGGTTTATATATTTGCTTAACCTAGAAGGTTATACCCTAAAATATATGCATTATATGTATGTAAGTCAGACCTCAATTAAGATTATTAAAACAAAGACCTCATGTATATGTGTCAGGGTAACCAGGCTGTCAGTACTTCTCAGTAATATATGCAGTAATAAACTCCTTATTTAAGTTAAAACTCATTTATCTTTAAATTAGGAATTACTTGGATTTAACAGGATCCTGAGTCGTGCCTTTTCAGGGTTTGGCACGGGCCTTAAAATCAAAGCTCAAGAGCTTTTCCTGATCCTGTCAAGAAGGAAAATAGTTTATAATCCCTTGTGTTTTTTAGAAGTTGCCCCTGCAGATCTCAGGAAACATGTGTACTTCAGTCTGCCCGCCATCCACATATCACACAGGCAAACCATGCAAACTGAGACAACCAATGCAGAGAGATGAAGGGTTGGTTCAGCTCAGCTCTGTTGGTCTCTCTCCACAGATGGTTGGCCCATGGCTGCTTTGGGCATGTGGTGAGGCAGGATATTTTGACAAGAATGTGTGGTGGAGAGAGCTGCCCGTTTTATGGTATCCAGGAAGTAAAAAGTGAGACAAAGACAGGCATCCACAATCCCCCCCACAGGGCACACTGCCAGTGACCTAACTTTCAGTTGGCTCCACTCTGAAACATTCCATCGCCTCTGGAGCCCAAGCCCTTAATATGTAGACACTTTGGGAGACATTTCAGGTTCAGACTATGGCGTTATTCTCTGGAAAAGCATCTTCCAGTATGAAAACAAGTAGCAGGACGAAACTGGACTGACTCCCTTCCCTAACTGAGTATAAATGTTGCTTTTAGATGAAGTGAAGGTTCTGGCTCTTTAAGAGAAAAATATCACCTCTTGGGGACCAGCTGTCCGGTTTATAATTGGGCTGACCTGAGTTAAAATAGACTAATTTGATTCGGCTAGGTGTCAGAACATCGTGTCTCTCTTGGTGTCACGTTTCCCTCTAGTTTCTGCTTTTCTTGTTTATGACATCTTGTCTGGCAGCTTGAGCCTGTCCTGCCCATGACTTGGCCACTAACCTTATGATTACTATCTCAACAGTAACTCCTGTCTCAACTTCCCAGCCTCTCACATATCTACCACCCAATCACAATCGGGCTAGCAGATGTCACATGTCTCCTATAAAACTGGCCCAGGTAGCTCCTGCCTGCTGACCATGCCTCCCTGGGAACCATCAGAAGCATGGACTCCTCAGGCTGAATGGCTCTCCTCACACCTGTGAGAAGTCCAAGAATTTTTGGAAGGCAGCTTATCTGAACTTCTAAGTTGAAGCATCACAGCCACATTCCTGCATCCTTGCAAAGGATTCCAGTCTAAGATAAGAAATGTAAATGGATCGGGTTGAGTTTAGCATCAGAGTCAGATGAAGCTGCATTTTATAACTGTTGGTGCAATACCATTCCTTACTGTCTGCATATGTTCTTAGAGGAAGCCTTTCTGCTCACAAGAAATTCTTCCATTTAAATTTGTATTTCTGGCGGTCTTTAGGGGGTCTCCTGTTAACGTAAACACACGCTCCACGATCCCAGTGTGCAGAGCTTTCTTCTGTCCATTTAGGCAGTGTTGGATGGTGTGGAGTCTGGGTTTCCATCTTGGGCAGATGCGGATCTGAGTCTCAGCTCTATTGTTTATTGGTGCTGTGATTCAGAGGAGAGTCCCCTGCTCTGCACTCTCAGGGTTTGCCTTTGCTTGTTGGACATGCCAGTATCAACTCTCTCAGCATCTTTGCTCTTGCTGTCCCCCCAGCCTGCTACCTTCCTTTCTAGGTTTTCTGGGGGTACTCCTTGTCCTTCAGGTATCAGTTTAAATGGCATCTCTTCGATAGAACTTTCCTGACCCCTGTTTCCAACCCACCCCACTCCAGTCTCTTTGATGATATCTTTCTTACTTCACTTTTCTTTCAGCATTGCTCCTCTTTACTTATTATCTGGCCATTCCAAGTAGAATACGTAGTTTTCATGAGCAGAACAGGCCCATAGCTGTATTTTCCACCACCATGTCTCATCTCTAGAGCTTTGAATTGTAGGTACCCAGCCCAAACAAGGTAAATGCTTTAGAAGTATTTGTGGAATGAATCAGCAGGTCAGCATCTCTAAGATTTAGTTCATTTGTAAAATCTGGATCACAGTCTTTCCTTTTAGGGTTGGCAAAGGTTAACATTTATGAACAAATGTTATGTGGACCCCGTGTATGTGTGGTATGCACTAAGTGTGCTATGAAGGGCAGACCTAGGTACAGCTATCTCTGCCCACTTTTCTCGCCTCTCGAGTACATAAATTCCTCTAGGAACTTTGTACACATTATATTGCTATTTACATAAGAGGAGCTCAGTGAAATTTGGTTTATCTGTCTATAATTAATTTGAGATGGGGTCTCACTTGTGGTTCAGGCTATCAACTCAGCCTCCAAAGAAGCTGGCATTACAGGTGCACACCAGCGTGCCTGTTGGCATTATAGGTGCACACCAGCGTGCCTGTTTACATTTAGTCAAAATAAATTTAGTCAAAATAAAATGTCTTCTTCTTTTTTAATGAAAGCCGAATGATTGTTCTTTTTAAACTCTCAGTTTGTGATTCTTTGTTCTATGAAGTTTTTTCCCCCACTGTTCATAGTGGGAAGGTCGGGGAATTAGGTAACTTTGACCAGAGAGCTGACACATTTGATTTCATTCATCCCTTGCAGATAGATCCTCTTCCCCTAGATTGCACATGCTTTGAATCTCCCTTACTGTGTTCCCACTGACAGGCCTGGTAGCACACAGGAGAGAGGCGCTGAAGGACAGATTATGACTGGAGAAAAACAATGGAGTAGCAATTAAGATTCCAGATCTGAGGCATCCGAGTTCAACTCCAAGGTTCTACGTGGACCTAACATAAAAATGCAGGCGACGTACTTTATGTGGCTCCAGTCACTGTGATAATATACCTTGGGTAATCTGCTGTAAAGGAGGAAAGTCAGGGCTGGAGAGAGAGCTTGGTGGTTAAGAGCTCTTGGTTCTTTTACAGCGGATCTGGGTTCCATTCCCAGTACCCATATCAGGCAGCTCACAACTGTCTGTAACTCCAGTTCCACCAAATCTGAGGTGGCCTCTGGATTCTTTTGGCCTTTTGTGGCATCTGTATTCATATGGTATACATAAACTCATGTAGACACACATACATACACATATAAATACATCTTTAAGAAGGAGGAAAGGTTTGCTTTGGCTTGCAATTTTGCAGGTCTTAATCCATGGTTGATGAGCCCCATTGCTTTTGGGCCTATGTTAAGGTAGCACATCATGGCTGAAGTCTATTGTGAAGGAAGCTGTTCACCTCCTGATAACCAGGATGTGGAGCAGAAGAAATCTGGGGTCTTAATATTCTATGCACAGCATGCCTCAATAATATAAATTCTTTCTATTACACTCCACCTCCTGAAGACTCCACCACCTTCCACAGTACTACAGGCTGGGAAGTCTTCAACACACAAGCCACACTACAGATCTCATCTATGGCAGCATTGTTGGAAAAAAAAAAGAAAAGAAAAGAAAAGAAAAGAAAGAAAGAAAGAAAGAAAGAAAGAAAGAAAGAAAGAAAGAAAGATGAATGGCCCTTGCCCTGACACATAGACTTTAAAAGCGGTTTCAAGACGACTATGACAATGTTCATTCTTATTTGATGTGTATTTTGATAGAGATGGGGAGAAAAAAAACCTCATGTCTATTCCTCACAGTGGAATGAAATTCCTCTGCATCGGGGAAAACAGGAACTGCAGCTGACTCTGCTGGTGCCCAGTGAGGCTTTGAAGGCTTTAGCACAAGCTGTGCTCGAGTCTTCTAGACTAGAAAGCTTTCACTTGTCAAGGGTAAAGCTGCTACTTAACTTTTTTCTCAAACCTCAGGATGTAGCCTTTCTTTCCCTTCAAACGCTGCATCATAGTTAGATGACTATCATCAGAACGGGAAGCACTTTAGGGCTGTTCCAGGAAGGGGTTGAGGTCCCACAGACCTTATTCTACTCGAACTTCTTACAGACAGTTATGAGGTTACCATTTGGGGTACAGTAAGTCTATGTATGACCATGACGTTAGGAAATGTACGGAGCACCGATTTGAACCTCACAGGGCGCAGACAGACAACTCAGTGATTTGTTCTTATTTTGTTCGTTTTTCCTTCACGCGACTGGATCAGGAGCCCTGGTTTAAGTACTGAAGATTCCATGCTACATACAGATGAGTAAACCACCCTGATCCTATGGCTGGCAGTCTTGGGGGAGAGTCGGAAATGACTGGGAGTGAGCTTGTGACCAAGACGGGTTTCTGAATCCTCAATCGCAATCCAGAGTGTGAGGATGAGGCCTGTACACTTGTGGTATAGTGTTATCTGGAGGAAGTGTGGCGGGCAAAGGAAACTGAGAGATGATGGGGCTGAGTCCCAGAGAGGGAGAGGACTGTGGTATGCAACTAGGCTAGAGGGCAGGCACAGATAGACATGCAGGGACTTGGAGGAATAACTAAGGAAGGGCTATCTGATGATCAGATCTATGGGAGGTGATGGTAGTTTAAACAGTGGTGGTAGATGAAGGGGAATTTGAGCTATTTAGGAGACAGAATAGACTAAGAGATAAACAAACTCAAGCATGACTCCCAGGTATGTGGTTTGAGGAAATAAACTCAGTGCCATTTACCGTGACAGGACATAGGAAAGGATCAGGATGGGAGAGAAAGACCATGGGTTTGATTTTAGACATGTTAAGCTTGCAAGAGGAAGTGGTCAAGCAGGCAGCTGGATTTGATAAAATACAGAGAGCTAGTCCTGTGGTGACAGACACACTCTCCACCAACTGTCTGGTGCTTTATATATTACATACACCTGACCATCTAACTTTAATTAAAATTAAAGCATTAGAGGACCGGTGAGATGCTTTTCCAGGATGCTTGGGTTCAATTCTCAGCATCCATCATCCATGTTGGGTGGTTCATAACAGTGTCTCCAGAGGGATCTGACACCACTGGCCTCTGCAGATATCTGTACACGCGAGCATGCACGCATGTGCACACACACACACACACACACACACACACACACACACACACAGAGCAAATCTTTAAAGCATTTAGTCTCTCTGTTCTACTAGTCACATTTTAAGACATCAATAGCTCTGTGTAGGGGCTTGGGTGGAGATCACAGGCAGAAAATGACTTTGACAAGAAGGAGGATTTGGGGTTCACCCTCAGTACAGGAAAATTAAAGCTTTTTGCAGCTAGCAACTTATATTTTTAACAGCCCAGTTCTAGAACTCAGAGAAGCAGTCTGGGGTTGGGAATACAAAAATTGGTGCCTGTGTGGAGAAGGTTTAATGGCGTAGGAAGATGGTGGTCCTTGGAACGAGGAAAGGGAAGGGCTGAAAGAAGTTATCTTCAACATGCAAAGTCCAGCAAAGAACAAACAGTCGCAAAGGGCACAGAAGCAGAAAGAAGAGAACATCCACAGAAAGTCAGCAGAAAAGTGTGTACAGAGGAGAGGGGAGGAGCAACAGCCACACAGCGTTGTGAGGAACACCAAGGGAGACGGACACAGACAGGCTTATTCCATAAGTGAGAGATTCCTGGCCACTCCAGCAAGGGCTGTTTCAGTGTACGAGAAGTAGATTAGATGGGGAGGATGAGGTCATGGAGAGAAAACTGAAAACCGAAGATAAGCTCCTTATTCCACAAGCTGTCAATACAACTCCAGTTACCGTTCATTTAGTCAGGTAAAACAGAGCTAACGTTACAGACACGTCTTCAAGCATCACGTCTACCCCTCTGGGTTACCAATTCTGAGTACATTGTCATGAATATGATGAGGCACACATAATGTAATTCTCTCTTATCCCGACTACCTTGGAGGGCAGATAAGGTGGGAGGGGGGCATGCAAGGGCTCAGAGCAGGTCTTGTTAAGGAACATCATTTAACCTTACAACCACAGAATATGACAGAAGGTGTTTCTTTCTTTCCTGTTATCTAGAATTTAGAGAGCACACAAGGAGACAGAAACGTATAGACCTCCATGTACCATACACATGGCTCCAACCCTTCACCCTTCAGCCCCTCCCACCCATGCCCTATCCATAGGAATGGAAAGGTCTTAAGTCTGAGAGGAACATGATTACAAGGGTGTTAAAAAAGAAATCATTCTGCTTAGTGTACACACACACACACACACACACACACACACACACACAGAGTACATCTTGGGCTCAAGCCATTCTTCTGTCCCAGTCACCAGAAGAGCTGGGGCTACAGGCCACTTCTTCTTGTTAGAAAATCAACACTCAAAGGTTTTCAGGCCATAGAGGTTCTGTCACAACTGCTGGGCTCTGCTGTCCCTCTCTGAAAGTGGCCCCAGACTGTATAGTAATAAATGTGTGGCTATGTTCCACTAAAATATTATTTGTAGACTGAAGTTTTCATGTTCTTTTAATGTGGCACAAACCTTTGGCTTCCATCTTTTATGATTTAAAAATGGAGAAACAAACCAAACAAAAAAACAGAAGAAACATTTGGAAAGGGAACTG